>JACCIX010000720.1:0-119647 GCA_025506515.1 Flaveria trinervia | reverse complement strand
TTGCAGATATATTTACTAAGCATTTGGATAGTTCAACTTTCCAAAACCTTGTGTTAAGGCTTGGTATGCTGTAGCTAGATTAAGTGATAACTACTGATGATCTCAATAAACAAGTACTGATGATCATTAGTAAACATGTCCCAAATATGTACTAATTCTGTTAAACGAAACTGATGCAGTTACAACTACTGATGTAGTTATAACTCCTGATGTAGTTATAACTCCTGATGTCAGTAAAAACAAATAAGTACTGATGTCCTATGAAACAACTGAAATCAGCTAAAAAGTCTCATGAGTAAGTGTTGAGGACAGTATGAAACAGCTGAAAAGCTAAGAATTGACGAAAACTACTGATGAGAATTTTCACTTCAGTCGTTTCCACAAACTGCTGTTTCACTCTAAACAGCTGATGACAAAACCATGTCTTCAGTAGTTTCACAACTACTGATGACTAATACCAAGTCCTGAGTTGTTTACAACAGCTGAAGACAAAACCAAGGTTTTCAGTAGTTTCACAACTACTGATGACTAAAACCAAGTCTTTAGTTGTTTTCAAACGTCTGATAGTTAAAACCACGTCTTCAGTTGTTTTCATAACAACTGATGCCAACACCAACACTTTCAGTCGTTTTCTTTTTAGCCTTTTCTTAACCTATAAATACCTACACTTATAGACAAACGTTTCATTAGCCGTTTTCAAACCTCTCTCTCTCAACAATGGCGACCATGAAACTCAAACCCCGACACAACTGTGTTGCCTACCTTTCTAAATCGGTTCTCTGGAACAAGTTTGACACTGCCATCAATCTTATGGTGGATTCCCCATACAGAACAGCCTTTCTTCTGAATCCTACCATATATCCTGACTCCTTATCCCAGTTCTGGACCAACGTCTCTGTAATAACTGGTGAGAATGATAGACAAATCACTCTCCAGTCGTTGGTGAACCAGAAACAGGTGCTCATCACCCCTGACATCATTCGCCAAACCCTAAATTTGCATGATGGCACCTATCCTAAAGAATACCCGAAGGCATCACTGATATGTCTTTTATCCATAACGGGTATGAAGGCGACTTAAGTGCTACAACTATACTAAAAAGCACTTCCATGACGCTGAATGACTTATCTTTCATATGGTGAATGTCTGCCTTGCATCAAAGACATCTTCTTGGGATCAGATGTCTTCCCGATGGAAACAGGTATTGTTCTCTATCCTTGAACGCCAAAATCTAAATTTTTCTGAGATAGTGTTCATGGAACTAAAGTATCTGGCTCAGAAACCTGTGGCAAACAGATGGATACTTTATCCCAAGTTTCTGATGGCCATCATTTTGAATCAATTACAATCTGATGGCCTTGTTGTCTTGGAGATCCCCTGCTCCAGCTGTCTTACCGCTGAGGTATACTCCCGACATAACTCAAACCCTACTCTTAAGTGCTGCCCGGATGCTAAAACCCAGCAGAGGAACCCATGGCCTCCACTTCCAGATCCAAAGTCCCCACCAAACCCAATCCAAAAAGCCCAAAAAGGCTACTCAGGGAGATGAGCCCCTGAGGATGCCCCTGTCCCACAACACACACACAGGAAATACATCACTGGGTTATAACCCCCCGTTAGTCCAGACTCCACCTGCTGAAGCCGCACAGGTATCCTCTCACAGGATCCTGTTGCAACCAAATTGGGGATCCCACATTTCTGGAACTCTCTCACTTGAGAGGGTTACCATTGAAGAGCACCTCTCTCCCCTGGTGCATTCTGCTTCAGACCAATCTCCACATGCAACCGCCCTTCAAAGCCCAACACTGATCGTTGCTAAAGTGCTGAGTTAGTTTGCATTCTCACCCCCCCCCAGAAACCACTTATCACTAGGAATACCTCAACTATTGAGGGGAGACCAAATGCTTCTGTAACCCATAGCACAGGGTTACAATGTTCACTCTCCAAGTGTAAAAACGGAGACTAGAACATCTGTAGGCTGCCACTTCTACTGATTCAGCAAATGATCAGGATGAAGTTGTAACATCCATCAGACCTTACCAGAGGCACTGCCAATGAAGGACACAGTCCTGAGGCAGGAAGTCCCCAGTACCAAGAACAAGGGGCACATGCTTTTACTGATGCTACACTTAGAGCATGTACATCCTGATTCCATTAGGAGGTCAGGTGATTCAGCACAAACTGATGATACCTGGGCTTTTTCTATGAGTATTAGCCCATAATACCTCCTTGAGACTGAGGTTAGCAGACTCAAAGAGTTGTTAGCCAAATGTCTCAGGATCAAAGTCCATCTCCTCACAAACCCCACAGATGCACATCAATTGAAGGTTCCCCAACACTGAGCCAATACACACTAACTGAGCCACCCCCACTGCTTTTGGCACCACCTCTCAGGACAGAACCCCTTGAGCAGATGGTTGCTATCTTTCAAAACTCCTTACCTCTCATCACTCCCATCATCACTGCATAGTGCATAAAGCCATTGATGAGAGGATATCCTCAATCTACAAACCCTCATTGATGATTTGTCACAAATCTCTTTCTGCCCTTCAAACCCCTGATCCCAGCAACCAAAAAGGGGTAGACTTCTAAGTCTAAGGCAGTGAAGAAAAGAAAAGAAAGAGAGTTGATGATGACAAAGAACCTTTAAAAGAGAAGGAGGTGGAGAAAGAGCTGATCTCAAACAGCTGATCACATATAAGCAAGAAAGTGCTGAGTCAAAAGCTGATGAAGATAAATCCTTAGAAGATCTTGTCAAAGATGCTGATGAAGCTCCCAGCAGATCCATGGATAAAATTATAGATTGCTCTTTCGCAAGGTCATGACACAACTACCTAGACACTAGATCAGAAGGCTGGAAATAGAAGAGATTCAACTAGATGGGCTAGTTATAGTGTGTTTGGAAAGGGAAAGATTGGAGATAATGATCAATTCATTGCCAAATACCTGGGAAGATCATTGATAGAGATAAGGCCTGGTCCAGAGACAGTATCCTGGAGATAACCAAGAAGATCTGCTCTGCTGGAGGCTATAATAAGGGGTTGATAATTGAGAGCACTGGATGAAGCAGGTGCAGGGAAGAAACTGAATGGCAAAGCTCTCCAAAGCCAAACTCACCACCTAAATGCTAAGTCAGTCCTCTCACACGCCCACTCAAACACAACCCTTATCTCTAAATCTCCCAAATCTAATCCCTAAACCAACCACCCACACCTCACCACAACCATCCCTTTACCCCAAAACCACCTCAAACCTTACCCAGTGATGCACCCAGAAGGAGGAAGGGCTTGAGTTAGAAGAAGATGAAGAGCGGATATGATGATATAGTCTACTAATCTCTGCTGTTCTCAAACTCAATCACCTGAGCACAAAAGTCACAAGTGATTCTCCTGACTTGCAAATGCAGATGGTGAAGGTAAAGATTGAAGAAGCAGAACCGCAGAAACAGCATGATGAGAAGTTTCTCAAGATGGTTGATAAGGATTTCCCTCAGTCCTCATCCATTCAGAATGAAGAAATAGGCTCTGGGCTGTACACTCTTAGACATACTTTTCAACATCAAAAAGAAAAGTGCGGATCTGGCCAGACCCCAGGGTAAGGTTCTAGAATTCAGAAGAAATACCATCATGGCCAAGTGAAGAAGACCTTGAATGCTGCAATTACATTGGGCCATGTAGTCTCACCCTGGGAATCTTGAAGAATTCAAGAGAGCTCACAAATCCAAGACAACCCCTCAATCTATTTTTGAGAACAAAATAGCAAGAAGGGGTTGTTATACAAAAGACTTGAAGATCTTCAGAAGAGTGAACTTCAGTTTTGCTTGAAGGCTCTCCCCTAATGAATTTGCTTATAGAGATAACAACTGTGGAGTTGAAAAATGGAAAGACAGGAGATACCGGTCTAAGTATTATGGCCCAGAAGTTCTTCTTCGAGGTGAAGCAGAAGAACTCACCAAGGAGGAACAAGTTGTTCTCCTTAAGGCCTATGCTAGTGAAGTCTTATAGACTCATTAATGGGAATTAGGTTTCATGGTGGGACAAGACTCTGTGTCCAGTTTCCCAAGACAGAGCTTCCCTTCCATACTTAGCCAATCAAAGATTAGAAACCTTTTCCCGGCCTATGCTTACTGATTACCTCTAAGCTGATCAAGAGGGTGTTTATCTGCCAAGAATAAGTGGAATCATCAATAACTTAGAGGTTTTGGCTGCATTGGTTCAGGGGGAGTTTGTTGACCAAAAGAACCAATGAGCCTGATCAGAGAAACCTCTAAGTCCCACAGCCATCACAACAGCTGAAGAAGACCTGATCAGCTGTTCTACAAAGTCTGAAGAATCACTGCTGAAGTACGTCTGAATACTGAAGACAAGACCGAGACAACAGCTGAAGATCTAAAGTCCTGAAGACTCAAAAAGTCTGAAGACAAAGACTGAAGATCAACAGCTGAAAGACAAAGTCTGATGTTCAGTACTGAAGACATCAGCTGTTGCTAACAGCTGATGACAACAGCTGAAGAGGGCTTCTTCAGTTGTTGTGATGGTTTTTCTTCATCAGTTGTTTTCTTTTCTTTCAGTAGTTTGTTTACTTTTCTTTTCAGTACTGTAAACAACTGAAGAGGTTGTTCTTCAGTTGTTGTAGTATCAGTAGTTTTAGTTTTTTCAGTAGTTGTAAATAAGATGTTTACACTTAGGAACATTGTAAGAAGATGTCAGTTGTTGACATCTTCAGTAGTTGTTAAACATCAGTAGTTATAAAACGGTTACATGTCACTTTCAAGTGACATCAGCTACGTCATTTTTTCTTTATAAGGAAGGAGACCCCTAATCGTGCCTTTGAGCCGACAATCTTAATGCAATTTCCTTTTGTCGGATATTCTCTCTCTATAACAAATTCTTTTATCGTTTATATCGAATGTTCTTGCTTGAATTTGTCTAATTCTGAGTTATTCCGCTGCTATATCTGTTCATCGATTAAACCAAGAGGCTGAGATCCTAACACATCATAAAATGGATGTCATCCAAAATGATCCAGGTAGCCACCCCATGCCATCCTCAGCAAGAATCACCTGCCAACTGGAAAATGCATAAAAGTAAGCATTGCTGAGTGAGTTCTAGTTTTATAAAGTTTATATTACCTTTCATTCGTTAAAACATTTTCTTTACTATCACATGTGATCACACATCATACGTACATCAAGGTAATAGTTATTATCTTCTTTCATCGTTCGTTTCGTACATATCGCACATTTCGCACATTTCGTACTTATCGCACTTTTCGTACATTTATTATCTTTCACTTCTATCTAGGTCCTATCATATGCTTAACCCCCCTCTTGAGCACAAGGCTATATCATCTAGGGTAAAGAGACGAGGACCCCATATCGCACATATAGAGTAGTCACATAGCTAACTCTCATGTGTGTGTGAATCTTATGGGTTTAGCCAAATCGCACAGCTACATAACACACATAATTACCAAATCACGCATATTGGAGCAGTCATGAAGACTAACTCCTACTGTGTGTATGAACCCTTATGAGTTAGCCAAAATTGCACACTGTAAACACACTGTTGAGCTAACAACTCTCAGTGAGTTGTGAACCTCCTTTCATTTGCTTTCAAGACTTTTCATTTGTTCATATTATGTTCCACTTACATTATCATAAATCTTTCACTTCGTTAAGATAATACTTTGCGTTCAAGATCACAATCACACCACGTAAAGTCACATCATATACTCCATTAGGAACATAAGAAAACATATCGTACATAGCCATAATATCATCACGCATTATCATACATAACATATACAATCACACCATCATCATAACATCATGCATCGCACATTCACATACATATAGATATGCACCACAAGCATAAGTGATCATAAAACATAACTGACCCTTCACGGGACAACGGGGGTTCGGGGGCGGCAACCCCTGACAGCGGGGTCCTAGGGGTAGCAACTCCTAGTAGGGTTCAAGGAGCAACACCCCTGGCTGGGGTCGCGCTGCCAGGTCAACGTGAAAATATTAATTTTAACACTTTATATAGCACCTTCCTTATAAAAATTTCGATCTTCCCGTTAAAATATCTTAAAATCCTGGTCGTTTAAAACATATAATTAGTATGCATTTCCAGCCCCAAACTAGTTCAAAACCTCTAAGATAGATGATCTAGAACTCACCTGGACTCGATGAGTAGCTTCTCAATCAAGCTTTCAAAAAAAGGGTCGCACTACACAACCTACAGTTAAGTTAACACTCAAAGAAGTTAATTTCTGCCTAATTTCGCTGCCAGATTAGCAATTTCGCTTCTAGTTTCGCTAGCAGTTTCACTGTTGTTTCGCTGGTAGTTTCGCTAACAGTTTCGCTGGCAATTTCACTGGCATCTTCGCTGCCAGTTTCGCTGCCAGTTTCGCCAAACTTCCGTTGGATAACCATGTCTGTGAAATCTCATAGTTTCGCTGGATACTACACAATTTCGCTGGATGAACCCTAATTTCGCAGAACGGGCTGAAAATTATGAACCAACCCATTTTGACCCAAAACTTCAATCTTTTACATCCAAAACCTGGGTTTATCACCCAATAAGTTATACCTAAGCTTCTTACATGTTTCTCACACAAAAACGTGAGTTTTGGGCGAATCTTTGCCATTTTAAAAATCTCCAAGCCCTAGAATCCGGGTTACATTAAAAGAACGATTAAATGATGTTTCTTACCCTGGATTCTTGGTGTTTTTTTGTTTTTTAGATGCCCAAACACTGATCTTCAATCCCATGATCAACGAGCCTAAATCTTCCATCTCTCCACTTTCTCTCTCTACTCTCTCTCTCTAGAAATGGGTGTTGAGTTGCAAATGAGAGCTGCTCAAGCTGATCTGTTTATATATACCGGGCATTCCCGGGACCTTAAACTCGCCAAACACATTTCCCGTGAGGTCTACTCGGTCTACTCGGTCTACTCGGTCCATACTCCATTACCCATTTATTTTTTTAAATAATCTCGGCTAAGTCCATTATTATTAATTGACTCGTTTCGACTTTATTCCGGATGTTATAATTTTCACCCCAAAGAAGTTTAAAACATGTAAAATAAAGGATCTAGAACTCACCTTAATAACTTTGGGGGTTAGAACTCCTTCAAACCTGAATGCAATGAGTTCAAGCACTAGAATCCACCAAAACACAACCCGAACTCAAAACACACACACACACACACACACACACCACACATATATATATATATATATATATATATATATATACACGTATATATATACGTATATTGTCACATCCCGGGTGAAGCGTGAGATGCTAAGTTGGGTGTGACTCGTTTGTACAAAACTCATTGATTAACAAAGTTTATAGATAACACAACAGTATAGAAACATAAACTTAATTCATAATTTAAAGATAATATTAAAGTTAGGATTACATATAAATCATAATAGTAAAAATTTGATCTAAATATATCCTATTACAAACATATATTAACTACTACACATCTTCAGTAATGGTGGAAATGTGCGTCCACCGATAGGCTGAGATCATACATGTTCACAGTTAGATTCACATGGAACTTTCCCTTATTTTTTCCCCAGCCGTTATACACATCATCAAAGAGAACATTAAGCTATTAGTCAAGATGATTTCCTGAAAAAGCACACTCAAAATAGTCAATATAAGTTGGTGAGATCATAGGTTTTAAACTTTAAGCAAATAATTTTGATGCATCCATACAACCAAACCTTACATAATATCAGATGATTCATAACTGTCATAACGTAATTCATAAATCAGATAATATAGCATCTCAACACTCCTCCTATTGGTGCAGGAATATTTTTCTAAGTAGGCTACCTATATTATCCAACGGTTCCACATCGAATTAATGGTTGTAACATAAATGACAGTATATCTCAAAAATTACATCAATAATAAAAACAATAGTATGTTTTTTCCTCCAAAAGTTTATAAAAACAAAACGGAGCTATGAGTCTCACATTTTCTCCAAGAGATAACCTATAAACAAAATATTCATAGTTTAGAAAATATATATATTTTCTTCAAAATTTTCAGTACCTCCAATATGTCATGAAATTTTATAATAAGTGGGTCCATAAATTAGATATAGCATATTAAATTTTCATGTTTTAATGATTTTCAGATTTATTTTCTATAATTGTTATAATATTGAATAAATTCTCAGAAATATCTTATGGTCTTTAAAAATTCTCAAACTTGGACAGATATTTGTCATAATATTTTGAGGTTCTCAAAAGTTTTTAGGTCCTAAATCACAACAGAATCCATTCTTATAATTTTTAGCATTTTACCATCATTCAGTAAAAATATCAGAATGTTCCCAAAAATTTTAATTTTTATACAGACTGTTTTTCAGATTTTTATACTTTCGGTAAATTTTTCATAATTTATTTCATAGTTTAAGTATTTTTCCCGATTTTAGTTAGGAGAACCTTTAAAATTCATAACCTAGGCATAACTCTGAATTAGATCACGAAACATTTTCTGTAAATCTCATAAATCATAAGAGTCAACATATAATTCTTTCAACTACTTTTCAGGTTCAGTTCTTCCGCCATAAAATTTTCTTCCAAATACTTAAATAATTTATTTAAATTATTTTACTTGTAGTAATATCATCAAACTTTGCAGAATAATACTTCCTAATATTCCAAACATATCTAAAACATTTGTTCCCACAATCATAGTTAAATATATATTAAAACAAATTTAACAAGTTGGCACATAGTTTTCAACCTTTTGTCGGTAATAACTTTGGTATCTTTATTATTTATTCGTAAAACATTTCTTACTGCTTTTTAAGTAACGTTGATTTTTTGTAAGATTCATGAAGATCTTGAATGTTAAATCAAAAGGGTTGGTCATATGTGTTTATCTAAACACATATATATCTTTTGTAATCTTAACAAGTTATGATTTAGGGAATGAAACCTTGATTTTGACAAAGGAAGAGGGTGATAATAGCTGATGGTAGCTTTTTTCTCTGGTTCTGCAACTTGTGTGGATGACTTGAGCTTCCAAGGTCATAATCTTCTTGCAAAAGTTGGTTTGGAAGATGATGGTGTTGGATTATGGTGATGTGTATAGTGGTGACCGAGAGTAGTGAGTTGGTGGTGTTTGGTTATGGTGTTTACCGAGAGATGAGGAGTGGTGATGGTAACGAGAGCAAAGTGGTGGTGGTATGTGGTTGTAATGGTGTGGTTTGTGTGTGCAATCCATTGGCCGAGAGTTGCATGTTGTTGTAGAGTTTGTAATCATGAACTCTAGGTTAGGGTGTGATGTGGAGATTATAGGTTGGGTTAGTCGGCTTTTAGGGTGCTAGGTGGCGGGTTTTGGTCTTGCTTGGTGGTATGATGGAGATAGGTGGCAATCAAAGAGGGGTAGTTAGTCATTGGGTTATTTATGGGATGCTTAACTAAGGTTTAGGTTATTAATTGGATGGCTTAAGACTCTAATGAACGAGTCTTAAGCTTAAATGATGCTTAGGTTTGAGGTTAAGTGTATGAGGTTTGCTTAGTTTTGTTTGATGTCAAGTTGTATTGTATTGTGGTGTTTGATTTGATGTTACAAATTTGTAACCTTTGATTACATAATTCTTGGTATCATTACAAATTTATGCATTTGAATGCAAGCTCATGTAAATATTATGCATGCAAGTATGCACACGTACAACATATATATATATTATATATATATATATATATATATATATATATGTATGTAGTATGTATGTATGTATTCATCAAAAGATTATGCATTCGGACATATGCATACGTAAGAGATGCATGTAAACATGCATATGTACAACTTACATATATACATATAAATATCTATAATTATATATAGGGTTAGTCAAATAATAAATAAAATATAATAGAATTTATTCATAGATTATTTTTTTAACCTTAAAGGGTCGTCACATTCTCCCCCCCTAAAATAATTTCGTCCCGAAAATTATTTAGAAATAATATCCAAAAATTGAGGAGAACTTATCTGGTTACCGACTTCTAATAAGTGGGGATATTTTTTCACATTTTCATATTCTCTTCCCAAGTATATTCGGACCTCTTTTAGCATTCCACTTGACTTTTACTAAAGAAATTTACTTCTCCTTAATCTTTTCACTTCTTTATCTAATATGGCTATTGGATCTTCCATAAAATGAAGCTTCTTGTCTATTTTTATCTCTTGAACTGGAACTTTTAATGTCTCGTCTGCTAAACATTTCTTTAGATTGGACATATGAAATTGTTTGTGTACTTCACTTAATTTTGGAGGCAGATCTAACTTATATGCTACTGAGCCAATTCTATCTGTGATTTCAAATGGGCCAATATCTAGGATTTAACTTATTTCTTCTTTCAAATGAACTATGCCTTTGTGGGCGATACCTTTAAATAGACCTTATCTCCAATCTAAATTCCAAGGGTTTTCTTCTTTTATCGGCATAACTTTTCTGTCGATCCCTAGCAACTTTCAATATATTTAATTTCAAGAATCTTATTTGATGTTTCCTGTATCAATTCAGGACCTGTAAGTTGTCTGTCTTCTATTTCATTCCAACATAGGGTGATCTACATTTTCTTCCATACAAAGCTTTAAATGGGGTTGTTCCAACTTGAGCGATAACTATTATTATAAGAAAATTCTACTAAAGGAAGATGCATATCCCAATTTCCACCAAAATCTAATGCACAAGTTCAAACTATTTCCAAAGTTTGAATTGTCTTCTCACTTTGACCATCTGTCTATGGATGATAAGCTGTACTCAGATTTACCTGAGTTCCTAAAGCTTTTTGTAAAGTTTGCCAGAATTTGGAGGTGAATCTACTCCTATCTGATATAACTGAAATGGGTAATCCATTTCTGGATACAATCTCCTTTATGTAAATCCTTGCCAATTTCTCCATTTTATAATCTTCCTGATCAGTAGAAAATGTGTTGATTGGTTAACCTATCCACTATAACTCAAATAGTATCATATCCGTTTGAAGTTCTTGGTAGTTTAGTTACGAAATCCATGTTATTTGATCCCATTTCAATTCTGGAATTTTCGGTTGTTGCAAGTATCCAGAGGGTTTTTGGTATTCAACTTTTATTCTTGACCAAATATCATATTTACCTACAAATTCTCCAATTGATTTCTTCATACCTGGCCACTAGTATTGACTTTTCAAATCTTTGTACATCTTGTTATCCTATAATGTACAGAATACCTTGATTTATGTGCCTCTTGTAGGATAGTTTTTCTAAGTACAACATTATCTTGTATCCAAGTTCTTCCTTTGAATTTCAGAACTCCATTTGTATCTTCTTCCAAATCTTTTATTTGCCCTTTTATTGTTAACTTATCTTTCTTCTGAGCTTCCCGAATTTGACTTATTAATTCGGAACGTAACTCCATCCTCATGGCGCGTACTCGTAATGGTTTTGTTCTCTCCTATCTACTTAAAGCATCAGCTACTATATTTGCTTTTCCTGGATGATACTTAATTTCACAATCATAATCACTTAGTAGTTCTATCCATCTCCATTGTCTCATGTTCAGTATTTTCTGATCAAATATGTATTGTAAACTTTTTTGATCTGTCTATATTGTACACTTGGTTCCATACAGATAATATCTCCAGATTTTAAGTGCAAATATTATTGCTCCTAATTCCAAATCATGAGTAGTATAATTTCTTTCACTTCCCCTATGTTGTCTGGAGGCGTAAGCTATTACCTTATCTCTTTGCATTAGAACACATTCAAATCCTTGATGTGAGGCATCACAATATACAATAAAATCGTAAGTCCCTTCTGGTAATGTTAGGATAGGGGCACTGCATAATTACTTTTTAAAATATTCAAAGCAGCCTTTTGCTTTTCTTCCCAAATATAGGGTTTGTCTTTTTGAGTTAATTCTGTAAGTGGCTGAGCTATTCTTGAGAAATTCTCTATGAATCTCCTATAATATCCTGTCAATCCTAAAAATTAGCGTATCTCTGTTGGTGTCTTTGGATCTCCCATTTCATAACAGCTTCTATTTTGTTGGATCAACTTGTATTCCTTGTTGATTAACCACATGCCCTAAGAATTGTACTTCCCTTTTCCAAAATTCACACTTTGAGAATTTTGCATACAGTTTCTCTTTTTGTAATAGTTCCAAAGTCATTCTTAAGTGCTTTTCATGATCTTCCTTATTTTTAGAAAGATTAGGATGTCATCTATGAAGACTATGACAAATTTATATAGGTATGGCTTGCATATCCTATTCATTAGGTCAAAATGCTGCAGGAGCTTAGTTAACCCAAATGGCATTACAAGGAATTCATAATGACTATATCTAGTTCTGAATACAGTTTTTGTTATATCCTCATCTTGAATTCTTAGTTGATGATATACTGATCTCAAATTAATTTTGAAAAGTAACTAGACCCTTGTAGTTGCAAATAGATTATCTATCCTGAGTAAGGGATATCTATTCTTTATAGTCACTTTATTGAGTTCACTATTGTAAGGCCCCGTTCCCGGGACGCTTACAGTTGGGTTCTCATTGCACATAAAACCTATAATTACATTGAGTTTCATAAAATCACAGCGGAAAACTAAACGATCTTTCATTTCCATGTAAATGCTTTTGCAAATTAATACACACTCATTACAAAAAGCTTGTTCGCATTACAATGCAAAACATTAATCAAAAGAATGCCATCCCAAAAGAGCTGAGAGTCGCCCGTGCCATCCTCAGCAATCATTACCTGCCAACTGGAAACACATGAAAGTCAGCGTTGCCGAGTGAGTTCTAGTTTTATAAATAAAACATACTTTACTTTACATTCGTTCACGATCATACATCATACGTACATACAGATAATATCAATATTATCCTCATCATTCCGTTCATTAACATTGTCTATCACGTGTTACATTATCATCACTTCTCTATCTAGATCCGGTCAGACTTTACCCTCTTCGTGGCACCCGACCACGATTGCTGAGGTCGAATGACAAGGATCCTGCTCTGTACATTATTCCGTAATTCATACATGTTCATTCATACTTCGTTCTTTCATACAAAATCTATCGTTCATTTATACTTTCGTTCCTTCGAGTCTGTTGCGACAACAGGGACGCTCACCCATCATAACAATCCCAACGACTTCGCGTCATTCGAGTCTGTTGCAACCATAGAGTTGCTCACCCCACTTGCCAATCTCAACAATAGCATGCTATCCGAGTCTCTTGCAACCATAGGGTGGCTCACCTCATGGCAACTACACAATAACGCGTTGTCCGAGTCTGTTGCAACCGTAGGGGTGCTCCACCCTCATAGCACTCAAGGATTGCATACCATCCGTCTGTTACAACAACAGGGTTGCTCACCTCATTGCCATTCTCATATGGCACGCTATCCGAGTCTCTTGCAACCATCGAGTTGCTCACCTCATATATGTGCTTGCAAGCCTTTCCTTCGTTCGTTCGTCATTCAATAATGCATGCATTCTTACTTTATGTTTCCCTTCATTATCTTTCACTTTACATTACATAATACTTCATTCATCATTAACATGACACATAAGGCCACAAGAAAGATAACACACATCATATTAAGGAACATATCATACACATTCATCATCATCATACAGGGCAACATCATGCATACATAACAAGCCCTAACATACAACATCATCATCGTCATGCCCAACATGCTCTCTAAGGCCCCAATCATCATCTTACATGCTCTTACAGGAACCTTTACGTCAAAACTTACATCTGCACTTTTCCCCAAAAGTCAGAAGTCAAACTACACTTTCCTCGGGTGGGACAGCCCTACTCGGGCGTATGGACACCCTTCAGTCGCATGGCCTCCATACGACTGAACATCATGCGAATGAACTAATACGGATGAACACCTATGGGAATGAACATCCAGTCGTGCGATGGACAATGCGGATGGACCTCATGCGAATGGGATTAATGCGAATGAGCACTTATGCGACTGGACCTTCAGTCGCATGACCCCATGCGACTGGCCCTTCAATCGTGCGAACGGACATTAAATCATGCGAATGGACCCCAATCGCACCCTAATCGGCCGTATGGCCTCCATTCGGCCTCCAGTCGGTCGCCCTAGCCCTAACTGATGCAGAATGCAGTTCATCCCGACTGCAGCCGAGGGTTTCGGCCTCCAAACTCCTCTAAACCCATTTTAAGCCCAAATCACCATCCTAAACCTTAGGGATGCATACACGACACCATTCAAGCACACACAAGCTCACAATCAAGCCACAAACGCATCATACATACACATACACATACACAACCGTCAACATACACATACTAAAAACCCGATTTCAGAGTGTTTCCAGCCCCAAAATCGTTTGAAAACAAGTAAAAGTGGGGTTCTACAACTCACACAAATGAGCACAACGACAAGAGCTTCGATTTGGCTTGCTACACGATGATTTTGGCGACCCGAACTAAACTCAAACCAATTTTTTCCCCTTCTCTCTTCTCTCTATGAAATCTGAAATGTGTGGTGTGGGGAGAGTGGGCTGCCCTCTCCCTACTAATATCACCACATTCCCAACTTTTCTTCGTTCTGCGAGTTTGGTCCCTCGACTTTAAACTTTATTTTCTTTTCTTCTTCACCGGCTTCAAAATAATAAATATCCGTGTTACAACTATAGTCTATACACATCCTGAAAGTTCCATCTTTCTTTTTACAAATAGAACTGGTGCACCCCAAGGTGATATACTAGATGTATAAATCCTTTTTCCAATAGTTCCTGTAATTGATCATCAATTCCTTCATTTCTGTTGGTGCTAAACGATATGATGCTTTAGCTATAGGACCGGTTCGAGGTACTAATTCTATTTTGAACTCTACTTGACGATGGGGAGGTAAACCAGGTAATTCATCAGGAAATATATCAGATATTCCTTAATGATAGGAACACTTTCTAGGCTTTCTTTATTACTTTGGTGTCAACAATATGAGCTAGGAAAGCTAAGCATTTCTGTCTTAAACATTTTTGTGCGTTCTTACAGGAAATTATCTTCATGATACCTCTAGGTTTCTCACCATATATACAAAGTGTTCTATTTTCATTAGTCAGAGGAATTCTTATCATTTTCTTGCCACATACTATTTCAGCCTGATTTTTTACTTTACCAATCCATTCCCACAACAATATCAAATCCTCCTAGATTAATAGGAATCAGATCTATATTTAAAAAATATTCATCTAAATTTATAGTACAATTAGGAATGATTTCACAGGCTTTGATTATCTTACCATCAGCTAATTCTATCATATATTTTTTATTTAACTTTTCTGAGGTTAGGTTAAGTAATGGTCTAAACGTGTTTGAAACAAAACTATGGGTTGCTCTAGTATCAAATAGTACAGTAGCGTACTGATGTTTTATAGGAAATGTACTCGTTAAACCTCTGGTTCGTGTTGAGCTTCTTCAGCTTGCATTACAAAAGCTCTTTCTAGTGCTAAGAATTCAGTTTCTAACTTTTCTATTTCATTGTAGGGACAATATTTTTCTATTACTAAACTCCTGAATTCGTCATAACTTAATCCATTCATAACATGCCTACCTTTAGTGTGCATTTCCATTTTCCACCAGGATTGTGCCTCTCTCTTTAGTGAATGTGAAGGAAACAAGGTTTTGTTGTTGTTAGCACACTTACTGATTTCCAAGGTTGATTTGATCTCTTCCAACCAGTGTAGGGCTTGTACAGCTCCGCCTTTACCATCAAATTCTCGGGGCCTACATGACATAAAAGCTTTATAGGAGCATCCTCTTTCAGTTATAGTTCCTTTTTCCAGTTGTCCTCTCATGGTGTCGTTGACGGGTATTTTGTCACCTAGTGTTGCAGCTCCAAGGTTTAGGTTTTGTTGAAGTTGGGTTACTAGTGTGGGTATAGCAGCCTCTATCTGCTGTGTTACTATCATGAGATTCTATCATCTTCATTGGTGGTTGTGTTTACAGCAGTTTCCTCTCCGAGCCTGGTTCTAGGTTGTCCAACTCGCGTCGTTCTTCTTACGGGCTGTGTGTTCCTTCTTGGCAGCATGATTTTCTATAGTTAATTGTAGTCAAAATAAAAAATATTTTAAATTCTTATAGCATTTTAGCTACACTTAACAGACAATAATTCCAAACATAAAAGATAATTTCATTTAAGTTCTTATTAGGATTTTTGCATGTTAAAGTTAGAAGATAATTCTAATTTCTAAGAACCCATTTCCATTTCCTATCTCTAAAAGATGTTTTTCTTGGGTGTCTTCAATTCTTTAACATCCTTCTGAATACTCCTGATTCCTTGTGGGATTTTCTTAAGCTTTTTAAGAGTATGTTGAGCTGTTGTCATTTGTCCTCATCCATCCTTTGTCTTTTGGTTTCTCTTTCCTCATTCTTGGTAGAGTCAGCATTTTGTATTTCTGTATCCTTATCTTGCTTAGCCTGGAACCTTTTTCGCGTCATACATTTTTCCTGGGAGTTTTAGTTGTATATCCTCCGATTGTTACCAGTGCACATCGGACATAGAATTTTGGCTTATGGTATTTCAATTTTAGTTTGAGGAGTTTCCATGACTTGCTGAGGTTCGGGTTCAGATGTTATTTCTTTATAATTGCTATGGTCTGAATATTCAGATGAGTCAGTCTCACTATGATAACTATCAGGGGTCATAGTTGCAAAAAGTCTTTTTATAATTTTGAGCAAAATAGTTAGTCATTTATTTCCACACGTTATAAATAAATTTTTACCTTTAAATTTACTAAAAAGTAATGTTAGAATATTCATGAATCACAAAAGTTCACGTATACATAACATGAAGATTTATAGTTATCATAATACGAGCTTATGGTTATAGTCTAGGCATTTTTTAATACATAATTCTCTATAACCAATGGCTCTGATACCAACCTGTCACATCCCGGCTGAAACGTGAGATGCTAATTTGGGTGTGACTCGTTTGTTCAAAACTCATGATTAACAGAGTTAACAGATAACACAACCTTATAGAACATACATAACTTAATTCATAATTTAAAAATATATTAAAGTTAGGATTACATTAAATCATAACAGTCAAACTTGATCTAATATAATCCTATTACAAACATATTGCCTAAACTGCTACATCTTCGGTAACGCTGGAAATGTGCGTCCACCGATAGGCTGAGATCATACATGTTCACAGTTGGATTCACACAGACTTTTCCCATTATTTCTCTCCAGCCGTTATACACATCAAAAAGGAACATTAAGCTGTTAGTCATGATGATTTTCTAAAAAAGCATACTCAAAATAGTCAACATAAAGTTGGTGAGATCATAGGTTTAAACTTTAAACAAAATATTTCGATGAATCATATACAACCAAAACTTACGTAATACTCAGATGATTCATAACTATCATAACGTAATTCATAAATCAGATAATATAGCATCTCAATACTCATCCTGTAAAGTGCAGGAAATATTTTCCTAAGTAGCGCTACCTATATTATCCAACGGTTCCACATCCAAATTAATGGTTGTAACATAAATGATAGTATATCTCAAATATTGCATCAATCATAAAAACAATAGTATGCTTTTTCCTCCAAAAGTTTATAAAAATAAAACGGGGCTATGAGTCTCACCTTTTCTCCAAGAGATAACCTATAAACAAAATATCATAATTTAGAAAATATATATATTTTTTCTTCAAAATTTTCAGTACCTCATACATCATAAAATTTTACAATAAGTGGGTCCATAAATTAGACATTAACATTAAATTTCTGTTTTAATGATTTTCATATTATTTTCTATAATTATTATAATATTTGAATAAATTCTCAGAAATACCTTCGGGTCTCTAAAAATTCTCAAATTGGCCAGAATATTTGTCATCATATTTCAGGTTCTCAAAATTTTAGGTCCTAAATCCAACAGAATCCTTTCTCATAATTTTAGCATTTTACCATGTTTCAGTAAAAATATCAGAATATTCCCAAAAATCTAATTTTTATACAGACTGTCTTATTCAGATTTTTATACTTTCTATAAAATTTTAATAATTTATTTCACAGTTAAAATATTTTTTCTGATTTTTAGTTAGCAGAACCTTTAAAAATTCATAACCTAGGCATAACTTTGAATTAGGTCACGAAACTCTTTCTGTAAATCTCATAAATCATAAGAGTCAACATATAATTCTTTCAACTTTTTTCAGGTTCAGTTCTTTCGGCATAAAATTTTCTTCCAAATACTTAAATAATTTGTATAAATTATTTTACTTGTAGTAATATCATCAAACTTTGCAGAATAATACTTCCTAATATTCCAAACATATCTAACACATTTGTTCCCATAATCATAGTTAAATATATACTAACCGAATTTAACAATTTGGCACATAATTTCAACCTTTTGTTGGTAATAACTTTTGGTTATCCTTATTTATTTATTCATAAAACCTTTCTTACCGTTTTTTAAGTAAGGTTGATATGTTTGTAAGTTTCATGAAGATCTTGAATGTTAAATCAAAAGGGTTGGTCAATGTGTTTATCTAAACACACATATATCTTTGTAATCTTAACTAGTTATGGTTTCGGGAATAAAACCTTGATTTGACAAGAAGAGCGTGATGATAGCTGATGGTAGCTTCTTTCTCTGGTTCTCCAACTTGTGTGGATGTCTTGAGCTTCCAAGGTCGTAATCTTCTTGCAAAACTTGGTTTGGAAGATGATGGTGTTGGATTATGGCGATGTTGTAGTGGTGACCGAGAGTAGTGAAGTTGGTGGTGTTCGGTTATGGTGTTTACCGAGAGATGAAGGAGTGGTGATGGTAATCTAGAGCAAAGTGGTGGTGGTATGTGGTTGTAATGGTGTGGTTTGTGTATATAGATATGTATTAACTATATATATACTTATATATATATATATATCTATACGTATATATATATATAGCTATATGTATATATATATATCTATATACTACGTATATATAATACATTATATAGTATATACTGTAATATATACTCATAGATTATACGTTAATACTATATCACTATATACGTATATATATGTATAATATATTGATTCGTTATATATACTTTATATATATAACACGCATATATATCTATATCTATATATATAATATATATTAATATAACTTATATATTATATATATATATAATTATATAGCGTATCTATAATCGTATATATATATAGGTATATATATCTTATAATAATATACTATTATATACGTATACATATTATACGTATACATATATATTACTAGAATACCGTATACATATACGTACTATATATCTATACCGTATATACATATATACATACGTATATATCTTAACGTATATACTATATGTTATGTATATATATATACTTATAGATATATATATCTATAGTTATACGTATATATATACGTATATATGTATAATATGTATATATGTATGCGTTAATATATACGTATATGTATACGTATATATATACACTATATGTATATTATACGATATATATACGTATATATATATATATATTTTATATATATATTATTTATATATACGTATATATATCTATATATACACACATATATACGTATATATATGTATATAATACGTATATATATATCTATATATATATACGTATATATATACGTATATATACGTATCTATATACGTGTATATACGTATATATATATACATATATATGTATATATATACGTGTATATATATACGTATATATATCTATATATACGTATATATATGTATATATATACGTATATACGTATATACGTATATATATCTATATATGTATATACGTATCTATACGTGTATATACGTATATGTATATACGTAATACGTTATATATACGTATATATATATATATATGTATATATATACGTGTATTATATACGTATATAAGTATATATATTCATAGTATTAGGCAAACTTCTTATGACTAGCTAAAATTCAAATTCATATTAATTATTAAGCACAAACTATAACATTTTGTTGGCATGTTTAAAGGTACTAAAAAAAGACATAATTAATTCAGTAGTATGAAAAGAATCTGTACACATGGAGTGAATGCATACCAAAATGCAAAGCACATTGGGATGAGATATCATTTTGTCAGATGATTGATCAGTGATGGAGAACATCTCAGGTGCGAAGAATCCAACCGATATGTTTACCAAATCTGTGGTGCTGGATAAGCTGAAGCTTTGCATAACTTCAACCGGCCTTCAAGAATAATGTTGAGAAGGCGGGAGTAGCTAGGGTGTAAGGCCCTGTTCCCGGGACGCTTACAGCTGGTGATTCATCGCACGTAAAACATATACTTTACATTTATTCATCAAAACATTGCAGCGGAAAACATAAAACAAATGGCATTTCATTTCATTCTAAAAACTTTTGCCAAATAATGCATCGTTTGTTGGTCACAAAATTACATTATTGTATTACATCACAAAAGCCTTAATTAAATGGATGCCATCCAAAAGAGCTGAGTAGCCGCCTCGTGCCATCCTCAGCAAGGTTTACCTGTCAACTAAAAACGTATAAAAGTCAGCGTCACTGAGTGAGTTCTAGTTTTATAATAAAACAAACATAAAATTGTTATTTATTTCTTTACAGAGTCCATACTATATGTTTCATTCGTTCGTGGTCATACATCATACGTATATACAGATAATATCATTATTATCTTCCATTACGTTTGTTAATCTTCGTTCATTCGTTACATCTTGTGACATGTACAATACCCCGAACATTGTGCACGAAGCTGGTTACTGGGCCTGAGGTCTATCATAGACCCCGAACATTGTGCATGAAGCTGATTCCAGTACCTAGGGCAAGTACATTCACCATTCATCTTTTCTTTTCATACCGGATCAATTCCATATGCTATACCCCGAACATTGTGCACGAAGCTGGTTACTGGGCCTGAGGTCTATCATAGACCCTGAACATTATGCACGAAGCTGACTCCATTGCCTCGGACAAGCGGCAAGGATCCCATACATATGGTCAATCACAAGGATTGGACCCCAGTATGCATTCTTCTGGGGTAGCTAACCCGTACACAGTTGAGCTAACACCCTTCATTGGATGTGGACCTCCATACATTTGCTTGCAAGACTTTTTACGTTCATTCGTTCGTTAATACATGCATTCATTCATCATGTTCCTCTTTCATTATCTTTCACTTTACGTTACATAATACTTTCGGTTCATTCATTAACATAACACCTAAAGCCATGGAAAGATAAACATTCATCATTATAGGAACATAACATAACGTACCATAACATACATCATCACAAGGCATCATACATAAATAACATACATCATGCATAGTCATGCAACATCATCATCATCATCCATAACATGCCCAACATACTATCTATGACCCCAAAAGTCAACTTATAGTCCCTTAGGAATTTCCAAGTTAAAACCTACCTTACACATTTTCCCCCAAAAATCAAAAAAATATTCTAAGTCCTAGGCGCATGGGCACTATTCAGGCACATGGACACTATTCAGGCGCATGGGGAACACTTAGGCGCATGGGCCACTTTTAGGTGCATGGGTACTGTTCAGGCGCATGGGGACTTCTGGACGTCTAAACACTTTGTAAATTCCAGCCCAATCTAGGCGCATGGTGTGACAACTCATCCAAAACTCACTCGATTTCGATTTCTGTATGCCAATGCAGTAGACCAGTGATGGAACACTCTCACCATGTAACGCATTTTCGGGACGAAAATTCTTTCAACATGGGGATAATGTGACATCCGGTAAATTTCCGTTACCAAACTCCGTTAGTTCCGTTAAGTCTTGCATACACGTGTCGTAAACACATACTAGTTGTCGTTTAACGTTGGTGACCTAATAATAATAAATAATGTTAAATTAATGAGAACCTAATTGATTATGTGATTATTGTGTTATGTTTATGTGTTTGCATGTTTTAAAATGTTAATTAGAAAATTAATCGCGTAACGCGGAAACGTGCCTATTTATTCGTAAGTCTTGTGTTTTCATAAAGATAAAATATATAATGATTTTCATTAGTTTGTATCTTTATATTATTAAGTTAAAAACACTTTACAAAGAGTTTAAAGCCTAGTTTTTATAAAATACAAATTACAAGGGCTTAAAGGGTAAATATGGAAATTAAAATTAAACAAAACACCCAAACCCTAATTCCCACTCCCCCCATTCGGCCGCAACACACCTCTCAACCCCTCTCCCTTTGCGAAATCATCTAAGAACAAGCAAGAGAACTCGAAATTGGATCGATTTCAAGGGTTACTACACGTTGGAATCATCAATTGCAAGTTAACTCGTGTTTAGAGGTTAGATTTTACACGTTTTGTGAGACTTTTCATAAGGGCCGAACCCTAGTTGCGAAATTGGTGTTCATGGAGTCGAATTTGATGTTGTTTGATGTTGTTAGTACGTTAGTTAGATTTATTACATGTTGTTTAACGTCGATTATGTATGAATTGTATGTTTTTAGTGGATTAATCATGAACTTTGGTTATAGGCAAACCCTAATTCAAAAATTGGTAGGATTATGGATGAATGATGATTGTTTGATGAATGTTTGATGATTATAGGTTGTATGAATGCTAGGTTACATTGATTTTGCAAGAAATTGATGAATTGATGTTGTTGTTCATAGCTTGCCAAAAGTAGAAACTTTTGTTCATGAAGATTGATGAGTTATGATGTTTGGATGTGTTGATTATGCTTAGATGATGATATGAGCTTGAATTGGTATATTGTTAATGAATTCATGAATGCATAGGATGTTTGATGGATGTTGGGATGTACTTTCCCAAAAGGGAAACTTTAATTGCATAAAGTCTGATAAATGATAGTTTGAACATGTTTGGGATGTTAGGAGCATGTTAATATGATCATGGATGAATTCTAAGGTGATGAAACATGTTAAATTAGTTGTATGGGATGTTTTGGATAATCATGGGTGATGTTTGGACTTTGATGATCATGTGTGATGTTGATGTTGATGAGTGGTTAGGTCATCATGTTTGGGACTGGAATTGATTGTTGTGATGTTGTTGAATTCAATGTACATGGCTAATGAATATGATTATGATCATCATACACGTGTGCGAATCTGAGACCTCTACTTAATAGGATTGGCAGGGTTTAGGATGTGAAGTCGTGAGTGGCTTCACATGGCATGTGGTGAATGGTTTGATCCTTGTGTGACATGTTAGTTGTGTTATAACTGGTGGACATGTTAATGTTCTAGATTCGCATGACTTGTATGATACTTCGTTATATGATGATCTAAGTGATACACCTGGATGATATAGCATACATATGATCTATTTTAAATGTTAACTATGTATGATATGTGTGTATAATTACTTGAATGGCTTACAACACATAAAGTCACCAACGGGTCAAATTGGTCAACTAGGTCAAACCTGCCTGTTTTGTTTGAAATCTTGAGTCCTTGGTTGTAGTGTACTTAGGGTTTCACATGTTCTTTGATTACACGTACTCATGCACTTATATGATCTAGGTAACCTCTGAAGGTTGTCTGTCTATTCTGTTTGTCAAGTCAAACTCTAAGTATCTATATGCATATCAGGTGAGTTCTCTATTTTGGGGGAGATAGCATACTGTAAATCACAAACGCTTTGTATATTCAAGTTGTGTATAATATTATATAGTGTTGATATCATGGAAAAGTCCTCACACTTTCGAATTGTTAATATTGAATAGCGGGGAAATTTGGGTAGTACTACTGGGTCTGACGAGCCCCACCTGTGTGACTCGAGGTCAACCGGGTGCAATTTGTCCTAATAAACATTGTCACGACCTGTTAAGCCGTGACAGGAGGCAAAAACGCAACACAGTCAGCTTCAATTGCGAAATCACTATGAAATAATATTTATTGTTAATGGACTACTTTTATATCTCTATTATTAAACTGTTTATGTTTGAATATCTCTTGAACTCACCAACCATTGTATTGACATTTTAGTATGCTACTCTCAGATCATTAGCTTGCTTGCCATAGGAGCACTGTATGGTTCACTTGCATTCTAAGACTCGGTTCCCAAGACATTTTTAGTATTTTAATGATTATTGTTACTCTTTTGGGTTGGCACATGTTTTGCCATAGTTATACTTTTATTTTTTTGGGTTGTTTTCAAACGCTTCCGCACAGTTTAAAGTTTGTACTTTGGTTGATTTTATTTAAATTATGGCATATAGAGTCGTTCTGAGTAACTATTGATTGTGATCCTGGTTTGTTCACACGCCTCGCGGTAAAACTCCGCAAGTGGATTTTGAGGGTGTGACACATGGATACTATTCAGACGCATGAACACTTAGGCGCATGGGCCACTTGGGCGCATGGGCACTATTGGGGCGCATTCAGACGCATGAACACCTAGGCGCATGGGCCACTTGGGTGCATGGGCACTATTGGGGCGCATGGCCTTACCCTTAGTCATCCGACTAACATTTCTAGGCGCATGGGCCACTGTTCAGGCGCATGGGCTGAACTTAAACATTTCTAAGGCAAATTTGGGCGCATGAGCTACTGATAGGCGCATGACTTACACTTAATTCTTTCTAAGGCAATTTCAGATGTATGAACACTTATCTAGGCACATGAGCATTCTGTAAACATGATTCTAGGATATTTTCAACCCTAATCATCAAACCCATCGGTTCTAAGCATAATGTGGCTATTCTAAATATGAATAACCTATAAACATCCAAGAACCAACATCCAACATACAAAATACATACGGGTATTCACACATAAACATTGTAAAATCATTTTAATACGTTTTCAGCCCCAAAGATAGTTTAAAACATGTAAAAACCGGTGTCTAGAACTCACCTGGTGCAACTTGGGTGTTCTTCCTTTTAACCCGCTTGCAAAGAGTTCAAAACACCTAGAAACAACATCCAAACACATACACACGAGCACAAACACAACACATAAGCACATAATCCCATAACCGGGCTAAAACCCGTCATAAACACATAAAAACCATGAATTCTTACCTTGAATTCGATTTCTTCTTCTTCTTCTACAAAACCAAGAGTTCCTCTGCTCTCTCTTTCTAAAACCGAAGAGATAATGATGTGAAATGAGGGTGGGCGGCCATGCCCACCTTTACACCAACTTTTCAAAGATTTTTGTCATTTTTACATTTTTAGTCCCTCCACTTGGACCTTTTTGCCTTTCTTGCTTTTATTCTTCATATCTTGACTTTAAAAAAAACTAGGTGTTACAAGTCCAACCCCCTTATATAGGTTTCGTCCCCGAAACCTGTTATTCCTCAAACAGACGAGGATAATGCTGTCTCATCTCCTCCTCAGTCTCCCACGTAGATTTGGATCCCTTCCTGTGCCTCCACTGTACACGCAGAAGAGGAACCACTTTATTTCTCAGCCTCTTCTCTTTACGATCGATGATTGCCACTGGTTGCTCCACATAATTGAGCCTTTCATCAACTTCAATGTCCTCTAGTGGAACAATCTTGGCTTCATCAGCTAAGCACTTCCTCAAATGTGATACATGGAATGTCGGGTGAATTCCATTTAACTCATCTGGCAGCTCCAATCTATAGGCCACCTCCCCTACTCGAGCAATGATTTGGAAAGGTCCTATGTATCTCGGGCTTAGCTTACCTCGTTTTCTAAATCGGATGATACCCTTCCAAGGTGAGACCTTCAACATAACCCGGTCACCCACCTGGAACTCAATCGGTCTGCGTCGTCTATCGGCATACGACTTCCGTCTATCTTTAGCTGCCTTCATGAAGGCTTTAATCTTTTCAAGCTTCTCAGTGGTAGCCTCGATTACCTCGACGCTTCCCAATTCCTTTTGACCAATATCACCCCAACATATGGGTGTTCTGCATCTCCTACCGTATAGCATCTCGTACGGAGGCATACCAATGCTGGCATGATAACTATTGTTGTACGAGAATTCAGCTAACGGTAAGTGGTCATCCCAACTTCCTCCAAAATCAGTCACACATGCCCGAAGCATGTCTTCCAACGTCTGAATGGTCCTCTCTGACTGACCATCAATTTGGGGATGATAAGCCATGCTAATATGTAACCTCGTCCCCATGACATCGTGGAATTTCTTCCAGAATTTAGATGTAAACCGGGTGTCGCGATCAGACACAATGGACACCGGTACACCATGACGGGTTACAATCTCCTTGATGAACAAGTCTGCCAACCTCTCGGATGAATATGTCTCATGGATCGGTAGGAAGTGAGCACTCTTCATCAAACGGTCAACAATCACCCATATGGCATCGTATCCTTTCGGAGTATGGGGCAGTTTCATAATGAAATCCATGGTGATGTGCTCCCAATTCCATTCCGGTATATCCAAAGGTTGGATCTTCCAATACGGCTTTTGATGTTCCGCCTTCACTTGCAAACAAGTAAGGCACTTGCTCACATACTCCACCACGTCACGCTTCATTCCCGGTCACCAATAATCCTTCTTCATATCTTGGTACATCTTTGTGGCACCGGGATGGATAGAGTATCGGGTCTTGTGAGCTTCATCCATAATCTTCATACGTATATTCCCGAAACGAGGAATCCACACCCGTCCAAATCGAGTTTTAACACCAAGCGTGTTTTCACTCAATTCCCTAACAAGACCTCTCATTCTTTCAGAGTTTAGATGATCTTCTTTCAGTGCCTCATCCTGAAACTCCTTGACTTGCTTCATTACATCAGAGGTCATGATTAGTTGGTATGCTTTCACCCGAATTGGCTCGGGCTTCTCCTTCCGGCTAAGAGCATCAACCACCACGTTAGCTTTGCCCGGATGGTAATGGATCTCACAATCATAATCCTTTATGAGCTCCAACCATTATATCTGCCTCATATTCAGGTCCTTCTGCTCAAAGAAGTACTTTAAGCTCTTGTGGTCAGTGAAGATGGTGCACTTCGTTCCATACGGATAGTGCCTCCAAATATTTAGTGCAAAGACCACAACCGCTAGCTCCAAGTCATGAGTAGGGTAGTTGACCTCATAAACTTTCAACTGTCGGGATGCATAGGCTATAACCTTCCCTCTCTGCATTAATACAAACCCCAACCCTGAGTAAGAAGCATCCGAGTATACTACTAAATCCTCGCTTCCTTTGGGTAACAACAAGACAGGAGCTTGAGTCAACCTTACCTTTAACTCCTCGAACGCCCGTTCTTGAGCTTGACCCCACGTAAACTTTACATCCTTTCGGGTCAGCTTGGTCAGTGGAGAAGCGATCTTGGAAAAGTCTTGGATGAATCTTCTGTAGTAGCCCGCCAAACCCAAGAAACTACGAATCTCGGATGGCGTCTTTGGAGACTTCCATTGCATCACTGCCTCTACTTTAGCTGGGTCTACCATAATCCCGTTGGGATTCACCACATGACCCAAGAACTGAACTTCACGCAACCAAAATGCGCACTTGGAGAATTTTGCATACAATTTCTCCCTTCTTAACATCTCCAGAACCTCCCGAATGTGGCCGACATGCTCAATCTCACTCTTCGAATAAATCAGGATATCATCAATGAACACAATCACTGATTTATCCAACATAGGCCGACACACACGGTTCATTAGATCCATAAAAGCAGTTGGCGCATTGGTCAACCCACGACATAACGAGGAACTCATAGTGACCGTAGCGCGTGCAAAAAGCTGTTTTAGGGATATCCTGCTCCTTCACTTTCAGCTGATGGTAACCAGATCGAAGATCTATCCTCGAAAACCAACTAGCACCTTGGAGCTGATCAAACAGATCGTCTATTCTTGGTAGGGGGTATCGGTTTTTCACCGTCAACTTGTTTAGCTCTCGGTAGTCAATACACATCCTCATACTACCGTCTTTCTTCTTCACAAATAATACCGAAGCACCCCATGGAGAGATACTCGGTCTAATGAACCCCTTATCCATCAGTTCTTGCAACTGATCCATTAACTCTTTCATCTCAGTCGGAGCCAACCGTACGGTGCCTTGGCAACGGGTGAGCACCGGGTATCAAGTCAATTTGAAACTCAACCTCGCGATCTGGTGGCACACCGGGTAAGTATTCCGGGAATACGTCCGGAAAGTCACACACAACTGGTACATCCAATAGTTGTGGTGTTGGCGCATCCACGTCCTTTACGTAGGCCAAGAAGGCACTACATCCACGCCTCATGCACTTCCCCGCCACTGCCATCGAAATCACTTTCGGGATCATCGCGACTCGATCGCCATAAATCGTCACCTTATCCCCGTCAGGTGCTATCAATCGGATCATCTTCTTGCGACACACGATATTTGCTTCATAGGTTGCTAACCAGTCCATCCCTAGTACTACATCAAATCCACCTAGGGGTATCACGTGTAACCTAGCAGCAAACCTTTGGCCTTCTAGTTCTACGGCACAGTCCTCTATCACCTCAGTAATTCTAGTGGACTTACCAATAGCAGTTTCTACATCAATGACTCACAAATACATCTACTCTTATTGGGAAACTTAGCACCAAAGGCAGCAGAAATGAAACTCCTACTAGCACCAGAATCAAACAACACAAATGCAAGAGTTTGGTTTACTAGAAACATACCTGACACCACGTCGGGATCTGTCCTAGCCTCCTCCCGAGTCATCATGAAAGCTCAAGCACTTGCCTTCTATCCTTCTCCTCCAGCCTTCTTCACCCTGGAACCCTCGGCCCTTGGCTTCTTACACTCCCTGCTCATGTGACCACTTCCCCCGCAGTTGAAACACTTCATGCCTCCACAATCTCTAGCCATATGGCCAGACTTCCATACTTGAAACAAACATTCGACCCCCATCTACACTCGCCACCGTGCTCCTTACCGCACTTGCCACACTTCTCCAACCCAGCACCAGCTGTGACCACACGTCGGTCACCTACCCTCGCCACCTTATTGTTTGGAGCGGCTGTACCACGTCCAAACCGTTTCCGATTCCCGTTTCTCCCATCCCTACTCGTCTTCTTCTCCTCAACCACTACCACCTCATGCTCATCATATAGTCTACCAGCCAAATCAACCACCGATCTAAAAGTGCTTGGCCGGGCGGCGATCAAATGCCTACGGATATCCGCCGGCAGTACCTGGATATATCTCTTAACCTTTCGTGACAGTGGCGTCACCTGATCGGGCACCAGTCGTGCCATTTCATTGAACTTTGTGGTGTACTCTTGGTGTGTCATAGTTCCCGCCTCCAGTTGCAGAAACTCTCTCTCGACCTTGTCCATTTCCCAGTGAGGACAAAACTCCTCGATCACCAACTTCTTCAACTCCGACCATCTCATTCTCCCGATCGCCCGACTACCCTCGGCTTGGACTATATTGTCCCACCAGCACAAAGCCGAGTCTACGAATGAGCGGGTAGCGAACTTAACCTTCTGGTCTTCTCGGCACTCGCTGATATCAAGTACCGCCTCCATTTCTCTCACCCACCGGTGAGCAGCAGGGGCAGTGCCGTTTCCATCGAAAGTAGGGGGTTTGCATCTCATAAACACCCCGTAGTTGCAGCCTCGGGTCGCCTCCGGCGCAGGCTCTTCTTCCTCGTCCTCATCATCGAACGAAACCGTCCCAGTCTCGGGCTGTCTTCTTTCACCCGTAGGTCCACTCCTTTCCTTCCTCTCTCCCTCTCTAACTGCCTTTATCACTTCGGTCACCACGGACGGTAGGATCGTCTGCATGACTTGGTGCACTTCTTCCACAACCGCCTCCTTCACCGAGGCTCTCAGGTTAGCACTCTCATCTCCGCCCTCCGGATGAGGGATTTCTGGTTCTTCATGAACCACCTTCTCGACTCTGGGTCTCCCCCTCTTGGGTCGCGGTTCAGCACCGTGACCTCCACCACGAGAAGCCTTCGAAGACCTACCCCCATCCATCTACTAACACACTGAAAGATTCAAACAACAACACGGTCATTCAAGGGAACAGCTCAGTTCATGTCAAGTATAGTAAGTCCCTAATTACACTGGCCAATTGTGATTAGCCACTTACTTTACTCTTCATACCCCAAGCATTACTTGTCCCGACTACATTAGTATTTAAATCTACATACAACACATAACCACATACCATGCGCACATAAACCGTTAACATTACGAAAATACCTGATGGCACGCAGCTACTAAGATTGGCATCCCATTCCCATTCCGTCCCATTCTCAGTTTAAGTTAAGGTTTATTTTGAAAATTTTACCCATTTCACTTAAACTTTGGCTCTGATACCAACTTGTAAGGCCCCGTTCCCGGGACGCTTACAGCTGGTGATTCATCGCACGTAAAACATATACTTTACATTTATTCATCAAAACATTGTAGCGGAAAACATAAAACAAATGACATTTCATTTCATTCTAAAAACTTTTGCCAAATAATGCATCGTTTGTTGGTCACAAAATTACATTGTTGTATTACATCACAAAAGCCTTAATTAAATGGATGCCATCCAAAAGAGCTGAGTAGCCGCCTTGTGCCATCCTCAGCAACGTTTACCTGTCAACTGAAAACGTATAAAAGTCAGCGTCGCTGAGTGAGTTCTAGTTTTATAATAAAACATACATAAAATCGTTATTTTTTTCTTTACAGAGTCCATACTATACGTTTCATTCGTTTGTGGTCATACATCATACGTACATACAGATAAGATCATTATTATCTTCCATTACGTTCGTTAATCTTCGTTCATTCGTTACATCTTGTGACATGTACAATACCCTGAACATTATGCACGAAGCTGGTTACTGGGCCTGAGGTCTATCATAGACCCTGAACATTGTGCATGAAGCTGACTCTAGTACCTAGGGCAAGTACATTCACCATTCATCTTTTCTTTTCATTCCGGATCAATGCCATATGCTATACCCCGAACATTATGCACGAAGCTGGTTACTGGGCCTGAGGTCTATCATAGACCCCAAACATTATGCACGAAGCTGACTCCAGTGCCTGGGACAAGCGGCAAGGATCCCATACATATGGTCAATCACAAGGATTGGACCCCATTATGCATCCTTCTGGGGTAGCTAACCCGCACACAGTTGAGCTAACACCCTTCATTGGGTGTGGACTCCATACATTTGCTTGCAAGACTTTTTATGTTCATTCGTTCGTTAATGCATGCATTCATTCATCATGTTCCTCTTTCATTATCTTTCACTTTATGTTACATAATACTTTCGGTTCATTCATTAACATAACACGTAAAGCCATGGAAAGATAAACATTCATCATTATAGGAACATAACATAACATACCATTCATACATCATCACAAGGCATCATACATACATAACATACATCACCACAAGGCATCATACATACATAACATACATCATGCATAGTCATGCAACATCATCATCATCATCCATAACATGCCCAACATACTATCTATGACCCCAAAAGTCAACTTATAGTCCCCTGGGAATTTCCCAAATCAAAGCCTACTTTACACATTTTCCCCAAAAATCAGAAAAATATTCTAAGTCCTAGGCGCATGGGCACTATTCAGGCGCATGGACACTATTCAGGCGCATGGGGAACACTTAGGCGCATGGGCCACTTTTCAGGCGCATGGGTACTGTTCAGGAGCATGGAGACTTCTAGACATCTGAACACTTAGTAAATTCCAGCCCAATCTAGGCGCATGGATACTATTCAACGCATGAACACTTAGGCGCATGGGCCACTTAGGCGCATGGGCCACTTGGGCGCATGGGCCACTTGGGCGCATGGGCACTATTGGGGCGCATGGCCCTACCCTTTGTCATCCGACTAACATTTCTAGGCGCATGGGCCACTTTTCAGGCGCATGGGCTGAACTTAAACATTTCTAAGGCAAATTTGGGCGCATGAGCTACTGTTTAGGCGCATGACTTACACTTAATTCTTTCTAAGGCAATTTCAGACGTATGAACACTTATCTAGGCGCATGAGCATTTTGTAAATATGATTCTAGGATATTTTCAACCCTAATCATCAAACCCATCGGTTTTAAGCATAATGTGGCTATTCTAAACATGAATAACCTATAAACATCCAACATACATAATACATACGGGTATTCACACATAAACTTTGTAAATCATTTTAATACCTTTTCAGCCCTAAAGATAGTTTAAAACATGTAAAAACCAGGGTCTAGAACTCACCTGGTGCAACTTGGGTATTCTTCCTTTTAACCCACTTGCAAAGAGTTCAAAACACCTAGAAACAACATCCAAATACATACACATGAGCACAAACACAACACATAAGGACATAATCCCATAATCGGGCTAAAACCCGTCATAAACACATAAAAACCGCGAATTCTTACCTTGAATTCGATTTCTTCTTCTTCTTCTACAAAACCGAGAGTTCCTCTGCTCTCTCTCTCTAAAACCAAAGAAGATGATGATGTGAAATGAGGGTGGGCGGCCATGCCCACCTTTACACCAACTTTTCAAAGATTTTTGTCCTTTTTACATTTTTAGTCCTTCCACTTGGACTTTTTTGCCTTTCTTGCTTTTATTCTTCATATCTTGATTTTTTAGAAAAAAAAAATAACCGGGTGTTACATAGGGGTGCAAAAATCAGAGGAATTTCACAGAAGCACAAAGAATGGGAGTGTAGCTGAATGTGTTTCGAAGCCTCCGAGTGGGAGAATTATTGGGTGTAAGCTTTGGGTTGATTAATTTGGAGCAGTTGGGCTCAGCCGGCCCATATTCTAATTAGGCCTAGTTTAATTAGATTATTAACTAAAGGGATTATTCTCATTGTATCTATAATTATCATCACTCAATAAAAGAAAAATCCTAGTTGCCTCAAAAGGACGTAGGTTGCACAACGCGACTGAACCTCTATAAATCTTGTGTTACTGTTTATTGTTTATTGTTTATTGTTATTTATTTGTGTTTTGTTACCAGTTTGACCCTAACAAGTTATGCACTGAACCAATATGTAAATTGCCAAATGTGGTAAATACTGCAATAAATATATACAACCTGCTTCACTAAATGATTGCCGGACCAAAGTTATGCACTGAACCCATATGTAAATTGCCAAATGTGGTAAATATTGCAATAAATATATAAAATCTGCTTCACTAAATTATTGCAGGACCAAAGATAACCAGTGATGAGAATATTATATTTTCCAGCCCATTAGCCACCATGTTCACGTGTAATGGTATAAAATAAGCATTCCACATATATAAATAAATAGGTTAGATTTCCTTGTGTTACACGTATTGAAATAAAAAATTATATATATGTATAATCTAATATATGTTATAGATAATATATAATGAAATTATTCTATATAACAAACATATTTAAGTTATAAATAATAGTATTTTACGAAAAAAAATAATTTATTATTCATAGATATCCATAAACCTATTTATATACTTTTTTAAAAAGTATTTTAGTTATAATTATAATTAGCTACACGTTAAACTATATTTAACAAAATTAAGTCTTACTAAAGTATTTTTAATAAGATATTATTTATTTTAGAAAGAAATTATCTTTATTAATAGTATTAAATGAAAAATAATAAAAATTTATTTTTGAAGTCAAGATTTTTACTAAAATTGTAATTTATTATGAAGGTAATAATTAGTAGTATTATGATGTTGAACAAACGTAAACCGTTAAAGAAAACATTGGTAACGATAACGACGCGGTAACTTATATGATTGCCATTCATGACTTACAAGAATAAAAGAACAGGCACCGGCTTCAAATTTGATCCAAAACTTTTGAAAATTACAGTACGTCACCAATGGGTTAGCATGTCACAAGGACTTTTGGTGGAACCTTTTGGGGTTTAGAGGTTCAACATGTTGGTCGGAAACTGATGTAAGTACACGTTTCTTTATTAAACCGAACGTATACTATATCCTATATATCTTTTTATTACTTAAAACAACATCTCTAGGCATGCAGTACATATTTGTACTATTGTAAGACACTAGGTGATAACTTGAGTATTCTCCCTCCTTGGTTTATTCCACAACACGAGAATGATGAGCGTATGACAACCTTTTATGACAGGAGTGAAGAACCATATTTGAAGATAGAAACTATGGACAGATTAAGTTTTTTAATAAGGAAAATGATAGATTTCACATTAAATAGTTTCTAATCAAGTACACATTCCAGGTCTTCATATCATTTAATATTCCAAATTGTCATTGTTTTTTAATTTGCTTTGACCTTGCTTACAATTTATTACACAATACATAATAAAATCTCTTAGATTTACTCTGTTTTTTTCATTTCTTTGAGTTTTGGGTTGTGGGGTTTATAGGCCTTATAAGCTAAACACTCTTAAGCACTTAGATTACATGAAACTTAACATAATTTGACATTTTGTATGCAACTTTTAGTAATGATTGTGTCATTTTTTATTACAAAGTTACGAATGCTCTTCAATGATTGTGCGTGCTTGTTTAATTTGATAGAATGGTGGATTTTGTGAGTGTTACCACCATATATGTTGGAAAACCATATGTGTTAGAACATCTATTCATTAGTCACATATATTAGTGTGTGGTTTATGACATTTGACTAGAAATAATGAATGAGGGTTGGATTTTTAGTAAAGCTGAACAAGTGTGTATTCTTATACATGTGTTTGTGGAAACTATTGTTATGTTATGAATTTCTTCTAGCTTTGTATATATGTAACTACCGATAATGCATAAATATATGATTCATGTATTTGTATATGCATCGTGTTAACTTTTTAAAAGTTTGTGGGTTTGAGTAGCCTTGACAAGCGTCCAAACCATCTTTTACATTGAATTAATATTATCATTAATTTTTCATAACATAACTTTAGGTGACTATTATGGGTTTATCATTCTATATTTTCAAAGAGTTATATAGTTATACAACCTTGATAGGAGTCTAATTTACTTTTATGATTCATGTGTAAACTAGGGGTGTTTATTTTCGGATATCTAAAATTCTGATATCGGACATCCGAAAATTTCGGATAGTGGATTTCACCAGTTGAATTCGAATCTGAAATTTCGGATATCTGAAATTTGGATTCGGATTCGGATATCTGTTCGGATATCCGAATAAAAAAAGTTGTATTATTTAATAAATTTTATTAAAATTTATTTCATATATCCAAAGTTTTTATTAAAATATCCGAAATATCTGAAATATTTAATTAATATTTAATATTTTTAAATTTTTATAAAAAATATTTTAGATGTTTCGGATATCCGAAATATCCAAAAATTCTTAAAATCACTTTGCAAATCCAAAACCGAAATTTTGGATGGATATCCGCATTTTCGGATATCCGATGTATCAGATATCCGAAATATCGAATATCTGAATTTCGGATTTTCGAATATTTCGGATTCAGTTTCGGATTCGGATATTTTTAATACCCCTATGTTAAACAACATTCTCATCATAGGTAGATGCGTATTGTCATTGTTTTGCTTAGTTGATTCGAAGTCAAAGTGATATCTTCCTTCGATTGATAATCTTCATTACTTTAGTTAGATTAACTGTAAGTTAATTTAGTCAATGATAACAAATCTCTTATCATCTTTATAATACTAAAGACTTAGTACTAGAAGCCCTTGTGTTTATGAAGTGATACTTAGTTCTTACTAAAACCTATATAAGTGTCTGATAGGTACACTTATCTAGTGTGTGTGCATTTAGTCATTAGATGAAAATCATCTCATAGATTTAAAAAGGGTTAACTTTATAAAATAGTAACCAACTTTTAAAAATATTCCAATTAAATAACTCAAGTTTTAAAAGTGTTCCAATTAAATCACTTATTTTTATATTTTATACAAATTAAAAGTCATAACATATTTTTTAGCATGTTATACTTTTGGATTCAGTTAAAAAATATTTTTTTTTCTATCTTTTGAAGCTGATATAAAACGTTGACGTAAATTAAAGACACTTTTTTTTATTTTTTTCATAATTAACATGTTTTTTTTATTTCTTAATATAATTTTATATATTGAAAATTCTAACCCCAATGTCTTTTCCATCATTACTTTCTTGTCATAATAAAATTTGATAATGACTCGATTTGATCGTTTGGAGGTCCAATTTGAAAAAAATATGCATGAGTGACTAAATTAAAACACTTTTGAAACTTGGTTACTATTCTGTAACATTTTCCTATTTAAAAATTAATTGGTAAAATCTTTTGTCAAAATATATATCATAACACATATCATGTGGGCTGACAAGGGCACGGGGATCAAAGCAGAATAGTTGTTCTTGTATATCGAGCATGCTTTTTGGGTGTGGTTGGTGGTACATGGTTATTTTGATAGTAAAGGGCTCAATGTGTTTGATTGCCTGTAGTTCACAAGACTTTATACAAGAAAGGTTCCTCAACTGATAGAAGGTTTTGCTACGGAGCGTGGACGTGCATTTTTATAGCTAGGCTGATAGATAATAATCCTCTATATATTGAAAAGGAAAACACGAAGAAGACATCCAAAGATTGGCGTCAATTCGTCAAAATTGTGCACACATACGCCGTGACCATGTTGCACCTTATGATAGGCACGAGAAGTAGTCTTAGGATACAATGTGATAGTTTTGGGCTTCATTTGTCTTTTGATAATGGTGGTTTTGTGTAGTATAAAGTTTAAGTAATTATAATATGATAAATAAAAAGCATCAAAGTATAGTACAAAAATATAAACGCAATGTTTAAAATATATAGAAACTAAATTCGTTAAAACATAAGAAAACCATTGCATTGATTCTGAAATGGATTGTCAAAAATCTTCAACGTTCTTTATTATTCTAGTTGTCATAACATGATCTACTTTTTTTTTTTTATCTTGATGAAACTTGATTCGTTTGCCCGTGGAAAAATAAATCTCTCGTACATATGTTTTTAATGTTCATTTGAAAACCATTCCATCGCCTAGTAACTACAACTACATTGTTTTAAGTATCTATTAACCGCTATTATGTGGCCACGTGTCAAACCGAACAACCACCATTTCCTACGATTGTTTAGATTCACTAATAATTTCTCAATTCCATCTACACTTCATATTTGACCTCGTCAACACCGGCAACGATCTAATTCACACATTTAGAAATTCTTCTACTAACCTTATCTTCAGCCCATGTATAGTAATGAGTAAATTCTAAATTTTTTTACTATGAAAAAATAAACAAATAAGTATGCATATTATAAAAGTACCCTAGAATTCAAAACAATATTTCATAAATTACCTCCTGCCTGATGACGTTCAAAAACCCATATCGGAACAGATTCATGAAAAAAATCAAATAACTTCATTATCAGTGTGGTTTTCTAGCATTTCGAGATGATGTGTTAACCAACGACACTATTTGATGTCGTAACATTAATGTGGTCTGGACCATTTACTAACACCAATAATATTTACGAGTTTATGATAAATATTAAGAAGTACTTGACAGAGTGCTTTGTAACAATGTTCAAACTCAAATTCTATATATGCTTTGCAAGTTCTCCACCATATAGTGCTCTTGTTTCTTAGCCCTTACGAGTTACCAGTTTAAAAGTAATTTTATTATCAAGTGCCGATAACATAGTTCTTGATGTGCATCCAAAAACATAGTCCTAACAACCATGTCAATGGAAGCAGCTCTGTCGGATATTATCACCAACACTGAACTATGTCATATATAATCTTTAAGTTTTAGTAAGAACCAGGTATATATCATTCACCACTCTGAACTATGTCCATGCTAACATTTAAAGAACACTGTTCCTTTGAAATGGCCTTTCAAAAAAGCTCAATCAATGACAATTAACCATCGCAAATAATTCCTGAATATGAGTACCAGAAACTTTAAACATGTGCTGTCAAAATAAAATATAAATGTACAACAGAAATATAAAAAAAGTATGCTCATCGCAACACCAATGGAAACATAAAATATTCCAAAACCACTGCTATCATCTAAGAAGATTATGCTAAACATATAACATATACAGATCCAACCAAGATCTTATAATACGACTAATATATCTTTCTCGATCAATCCCTAAGGGCTGGCCTTTTCTAGATTATGGTAAAATCTCGTAATAACTAGAATGAATCATTAGAAGATTCAGCCAACATTCCAACACATAAGATTTTTCACCCCAAGCTTGTATGTATGAAATATCAACATTATATTTCGGACCTAGATCTTTTATTATCTTTTCAGGGTATACATGTTCGCTAATGAATGTAAAAGTTCATGAGCAATAACTTTTTTGTTTGCTTGACGTATATGAGGATAAATCTGAGTCCTTGAACAAGTGTGTTGGTCATGGAAATTACGTAATGTGAAACATACTAGACTCACCATAACTATACGGCCCGATATGCCACTCCTATTTGGCGGCTTTACAAGATGCTTGAAACCAATTCCTTTTGGACATTTCATGTGACATCAATCTCCACTGCATTGGAATCAGCTTCCATGTTGGGATTGTAATAGTATGTTCACTGAGAGGAAGACCCTCGTAGTGAAGCTGCTGTACCAAAAAGAGCGGTCATCAAAACAGACGTGTTGACTGTTGATATTAACTTAATATGGACTTTGACTTGAAAGTTAACCTAACGTTGACTTGTTCTAAAAATAGTACATTGGATACATGTAGACACTCTAAATTATAGAATTGTGACTTATGGGCTTAATTTGTGCTAATGGGCCTAGAATTAGTGATAATGAGATATTAACCGAGCTGAATGTCATACGATGATTATATGCTTTGGACTTGATCAAAGATTGAAAAAACATAAAATATAAAAACAAGGAGTTCCCATCGTTTCCTATTCATTTTACAGAACTTATTCTTCACGAATGCTCTCTAATGAAACCCTAACCACCGCCATCCATCCTCTTCTTGTTCTTCATTCCAATCGATCACCATCCATCCTCTTCTTGTTCTTCATTCCAATCGATCACCATCATATCTATACCTTCTCCGGTAAGCAAACCATTTATTTTGATGATATCTTTGTTTATTCATGTTGTTGATGTTATTCTTCAAGAATCATCAAAATCATTCTCTAATGTTTATATTCTCTTGATTATTGTGTTTGAAGCGTGAAGGAATTGGACGTTTGAAGACTGGATCACCACAAGACGGTAAACTCTAGTTTTTTTGAATATTTTTTGTTATTGTTTTAGTTGGATTGTAATCTATAGTAATATGGTCCTTATGGAAAATTGGGAACGTTCACCACTTCCTTGCCTTAATTTATACATGCAACCATTGAAAAAAAAATACTATATGAGGAACACTACACAAAATTGAGTATCAGGATAGCTGATCCAATGGTGATTGGTGATTGTCGAAAGACTAGTGATTTTCGTAATGTTTGGTTTTCTAGTAGTAGAATATATGTATGGTTTCTGTGCAAATTAGATTCCACTAAACTATTGACAAGATGATATTTTGTCATCAAAACCGGTGATATATGTATGGTCTATGTGAAAAAGTCGAAAAAGACACATCTATTGAACATTTTCCTTAATTCAACATCTTTTATAAAGCTTAAATTAACCTTTTTTATGTTTGGATCACAACCTACCAACGGAATATATATTCCTTATAATAACAAAACTTACCTCTCCAACAATGATATATGTATGGATAAGTGTCCGATGTGTGTGGTTATTTTTAACACTAGAAGACATATTGTTAACTACCAAGACTCTTTGTAACGATATATATAATTCAGTGGCAGACTTAGAAAATTCCTTTATGGAGTGAAAAGTTTTTAAGGGTCATATGAGTATCGCTATATATAATTTTATTTCGTTCTGGTTTGATTCGAGTCAAAATCAAAGTTCAAAATTTGTATTCTAAAGATATAATACATAAGTTAAAATTGAATATATAAAGTTTGTTATATTTCAAATCCTAGTCCATATTCCCTAATCCCTAATGAAATAACCATCTAAACCGTAAAAGTAACTATACAAAATATTAAAAACTCTCAATACTCAATAATCGTACCCCATAATTTATTTCAAATATTCAATAATTTGATTTCTAATAATTGAGGTCAATTTTGTATTTGTTATTTGTGCACTGTTCTATTATTTACCGGTGCGATTGTTAAACCTGTATAATTTTCCCTACATGTATGGTTTACCTACTATAATGGAAGTGCCGACTCCTATTTCGAACAACCGAAATGGTGTTTGGAAAATCGGCAGCATAGTGATCAAATTTGGGTTTAAAACTAATAGATTATAGGTAACATATTAGGTTTAAAACTTAGTAAACGTTATGTCCAAAATTGGGTTTAAGCATATAAGATTAAAATTTAGAAATTAGTTCATAATTTATGAGGGGTGATAATGACTTTTACGTATAAATGGCACTAATATTCTTTTAGGGTGGGGAGTTACCCGCCAAACCTAACCTAGGTATACCCATGATGCAATTTGAGTTGCTAATTCAATCTTTTAATATTAGCAATATCAAACGAATGAAGTGTAAACGTATCTCGAAGTGTTCGGTTCTACGATGAAAAATTGGATTAGCATAAATGGATAAAGCTATAGAATTATCACCAAAATAAATCTACTCGAAGTTCTATCTCAATGTGCCAGTCTTTTAACACATTTAAAAGACAGATTACCTCGGATGCAGACTCACACATGGGCTATGCATGCATTGAGTTAATATATGAACTACATAAGAGTTATTAGGCCTAGTCAGTGTGATATAGATAAATTTTCCGACTACCTTGTGATATTCTGTTACATTTTCTAAGAATGAGCATTATCCTTATTATAAAGAACTGTATTTTGTTCGGTTGTAGTAGAAAGAAGTTTAGAACACAACAACCTTAATTTAGACAACAGATCTAAACAGTATTTGCTTTGACACAAACAGAAAACATCATTTTTTTTGAACAGCTTCAATTCCGAAGAAAAAACTTCAAAAATACTTATTGCTTTAATATTAGTTTATTCTTAGTTAGCATTATTTTAGTTTAACATAAGTTAGCTAATTAAATGTATTATTGTTACGTGACATAAGTCGTGTAGTGCAGGACCATTTAAAAGGAATGATGCACTTTACAACATAACAACACAAAGAGAAGAGTTCTTTTAGAATACTTAACAGATCAAAATAAGAAACTGGTTAACTACTAAAAGATGCTTAGAACACCAGTAAAAGAGAGACAGAACAAGATAACAATACAAGTATTTGGTTTTCAAGATTGCAGTTTATTGTTTCTCAAGTTCTATTATAAATTGTTACAAGCATACTAGAAAGTTACAAGTACTTGAGATACTTATACTGCATCTTACAACCGGCTATACTTTGAAAGTCAGATGGATACATAATACTAGACAACAAAATAAATGTAAAGTCAAAAGACAAATTGCCTTTTGACTTGTGATTATGACATATCATAGTTCACATCCCAATATATTACAAAGAATAAAGTACATAAAGTAAAAAGCTCAGACTCAAGACCTCAATATAATTTACCAAAAGCATGGACATTTTCACCAACTTGTGAAAGTTGGTGAGTCAAACAGAGTTGCAACGGAAAGGTGGTTCAGCTTTATGAAAAAGTATATCAGATAATAGTATGTACATAAAAGTATTCGGAAGAAATCTGTCTTCATAAATTGGCTTCGGAGGACTTTGTCTCTGAAGCTTTAGAAGACTTCATATTTGGCTTCGGAAGATATTGGTCTTGCATTCAGAAGATTTTACACTTAGAATATTTCTGGTGTGAGGTGTAAAACTTCCGAAGCATTTTTACTTCAGTAACTTAGTGCATGCATGCAAAAGAGACTTTGGATGTTTCGGGTTGCATCAGTCTTATATGAAACCTTACATGTAGCTATATCAGTTAATGGATGCCTTAATTCCTAAAAACTCAAGGGTATAAATACCCATGTAATCTACATTTGTATGTAATGCATCTCTAGATTTCCAATAAGATTCTCTCTCAATAGATCGATCATAAACACCCCCGTGATCATCGATTACAGAGCGTTACAGTCTTGGGAAGAAGAAATCATGTCAAGATACCATCGTTTACAAGGATTCACAAAGAACACATGGTTTGAAGTTCAACCCCTATTTTTGTGCATCAACACGTAATCACAAAATTGAAACAAATCGATAATAAGGAACATGTTTATCGATTCAGGGACTTGATTATCATCATCAATAGATCAATAGAATCATTAGAATCAAAACTCTAGAACTGGTTGTAACAAATTAGAGAATCCCAATTTTGGGCAAAAGTCCGGCGATTCAATAAGATATAAAGACACATTCAAATCGAAAATACTTGATAAAATCGCTTCAAGAATCAACAATATCTAGAATCAGTCACACAAATCAGTTTAAAAAAAGATCAAGATCAAATTATTGTAAAGTTTTTCGTGAACCTTTCAAATCGATAAAACATATCACGAATCAAATCCTCTTTTAATCAAGAATTTGATTATCAAAGAGACTGATTGCAGACAAATTCGAATAGAAAAATCAAAATAAAAAAGTTATAGAAATCCTTTGATATCGAATTTGAAACCGAAATTTTTCTTGAAAGGGGACAATCCAGAAGATATTTTTGCTTTTTTGACTTTAGGCAAGTCAAACAGAACGTTTAGAATACGAATTATATTTTGTTGTTAATATTATATAATTTATATAATAAAAGTCAAAGTCAATTCGACTTTATTTAATTTCAAAAAAAGCGGGGTTCTGGAACCAAATTTCATTAGATACCAAAGATTAGCGTTTAATATTTTATTTTTTTGAATTATAACAAATTAAGTTTTGGTTTGAGAGAAGAATCAAATTAAATATTTTGATTTTTAGAAAAGTTAAAATAATCAAGTTTGACTAAAGAAAAGTCAAACAAATTTCTTTTAACCTTTTGGGAGTTGATACACTTGGAACCTGTGTGGTTCATAGCAAGTCAGAGACCTATGTGACATATTCGTCCTGTGTGGCAACCAAGCAAATTCGACCTGTCTGGCAAAACAAGAGAAAAGACCTATGTGGCAAGTTAGACATGTGTGGCGAAACAGCAAATATGATATGTGTGGTGTTTATTGAAAGAAGATCTATGTGGCAAAGTAAGAAAGAAAACGTGTGGCAAATCAAAGCAACAAGTACAAAAGCAAGACGATTGTTCCTTGAACAATTAGCAAGAAGCAAAGTCCAAGCAAGTAAGACAAGAACATAATAAATCAAAAGAGAGATAGGAAAGAAAAGATCCAAGAAGATTGAGGAATAAACATGACAGAAAAATCAGCAAGTATATCGACACCAACACGTGAATAAGGGATATGTAACTTCAATGTCCCAAGCTAACCGAGATAAACTACACCTCATGGGCATTATTAATGGAAACGTCTTATAGGCGTATGGTATTTGAGAAATAATAGATGGTAAAGGAGATGTAGATGAAAAGAAAGCACATGCCACAAAATCAATGATCTTCCAAACATTACCCGAAGACATACTAATCGAAGTTGCACAATATTAAAGTGCAAAAGAAGTTTGGAAATCAATTAAAGTTCGATACCTTGGAGCAGACCTAGTTCAAACGGCACATCTACAAACCTTAAGAAGCGAGCCAGAAACATTGAAGATGAAATAAAATAAAACTGTAAGTAACTTCGCAAGAAAGTTAAGTAGCATAAGAGCTAAATTTAAAAGTAAGAAAGCTACTTAACCTGGTTCCTAAGAAGTTTCTACCAATAGTGGCATCAATCAAGCAATATTCAGAAATAGACAAAATTCCATTTGAAGAAGCGGTAGGAAGAATAACAACATTTGAGGAACACCTCAAAAGTCATCATGGTTTTGAAAACCGGACCGGACCGGCCGGTCCGACCGGTTGGACCGGAACCGGACTCCAATCTGGTCCGTTTGGTGTTTAAAACCGTTTTAGTGTTGAACCAATGGTCGGACCGGTTAAACCGGTCCGACCGGCGGTGTGACTGGGAACCGGACCGGTTGAACCGGTGGTCGGACTGGTTGAACCGGTGGTCGGACCGGTTGAACTGGTTTTTTTATATATATTTTAATTTTTTGTAATTTTTACATATATTTATAAAAAATACTTATAATTTTATCCGGTTCTTATATACGGTCCGACCGGTTGAACCGGTCCGACCAATGGACCGGTAAGGCGTCCGGTTCACTGTCCGGTTCAGTTTTAAAAACATTGAAAGTCATGATGACCTAGAAGGAAATCATTAAAGTAAACTTCTAATGGCAACTTCAACTAATCATATGGAAAGTAAGTACTATGGTAGAGGATATGGTAACCAAATCCGTGGTAGAGGTCGTGGAAGAAACTTCAACGAAAGACAAGAAAGAGACTTCATCAAAGAAAGAAAAGATCATGAGAAAGATGTTAGTTGAGAAGTCAAAGACAAAAATAAATTTAGATGTTTCAATTATAGAAACTATGGTCATCTCGCGTATGAATGCACGAAATGGTGATTACACTTTGAGTACAAATTCAAGAAAATATCACAAAAGCTACTTAATTACAAAACAAGCTAAATATTTATACTAAACAAAAATGTTCTCGTGCGAAAACAACCTTTCATGCGAGAACCTAGTTCTCACGTAACTAACACTTTTCATGCGAAAAGTTTACGTATCGCATGAACTCTTGACTTTATCTTGAACTTGATTTGATTTCCTGAGCCTCTAGGTTCAACCCCTACAATCTATTCTAGGCTTGGTAAAACAATCTTATTCAGATGTCCACATCATTAACTTTGTACCTGCCCCTGTAAGCATATATCTTTTAGACTTGGTAAAACAATCTTATTCAGATGTCCACATCTATTATAGGCTTGGTAAAACAATCTTATCCAGGGCCTTCGTGTGACATCCATCACCTCAAGATCCGTCAATTAACGTGGTTTCTGTTAACTTTTCCTTGAACGTTCATTCCTCATTCTTATAAACTATTCGTGTGGATATTATACTTGCTTTATCATCTTGATACTTGGGCTCTCATCGTAAACGTATGCTATCTTTAAAACTTTTACAAATTTTATCATCGTCATCACTAAATATATCATTTTTATATAATATTATTGTCATTAATAAAACTATTTTTTAAGTTATCAATTATCATTAAATGCATTTTTATCATCAATATAACTAACCTATTAAAGTCGTTTTCAACCGAAACAAATTTGGGAATTCGGGGAATTTAGTGCAGGTACTAAATGTGTCATTTTCCAAACATGGGCTGGGTAAACACCCAATTTCCAGCCTAGCTTCATTCTTCATCTTCTTCTTCTTCATCCTCTTCTTCACTTTTTATCTTCTTCCTTGCACCAAACCGCCCCGTTTCCTCACGTTTTCATCGTCTAGACTTCGACTACAACCGAGTCTACTCCATTCTTGCAAGTAGACGACCTTGCTTATCCCTTTTCTTGCTCGTTTTCTGCTGTCCATTTAGGGTTTCGGGTGTTCGGGTCCACCCGAACACATGAGGTCGTGTGGGTGCGTGTGATGTTTTTCTGCGTGTTTTTCTTGTTAGAGTGTGTTTGTAGTGTGTTTCTGGAAATCCTTGTGGTGTAAAACTCATGCTCGGAGCAGCCTGCATTTCTGTAGTCGCGAATCTGCCTTTCTTGCGACTGGGTCTGTCATGCGACTGAGCCGTGCGACTGAATGAGTCGTACGACTGTGTCATTCGGGCGACTAAGTTGTGCGACTGGGTATGTCGTGCGACTGAGTCATGCGATCGAATGAATGTGTGCGATTGAGTCAATGCGGATGAATGACGTGTGCGATTGAGTCAATGCGGATGAGTGTATGCATGCGATTAAGTCTGCGACCGAATGAATGTGTACGAGTGTGCGTGTATCGCACGACTGAAGGCTAATAGTACGAATGAAGGTTCAGTCATACGAATGAAGCTGATTCGTACGAATGAAGGTTGATTCGTGCGCATGGAGGTGGAGTCGTGCGATTGGGTGCTATGTGGTACGACTGGATGCTGAGTCGCACGAATGAAGGCTCAATCGTACGAATGAAGTTGATTTGTACGAATGAGGGTTGATTCTTGCGGATGGAGTGTTGAATCGTGCGTCTGGTCCTATCGTGCGACTGAAGTTGTTGTGTGTGAATTCCTTCTTGTATGTCGTGTGATGTTAAGGTGACATCGACACGGTTGCCATTGCTAAACCACAAAGATTAATGTCAACGCTATCAAATTTACTAATGCTATTCCAAATCAAATCAACCTAACATTTTACAATTATCAACAACCGATTCGTGACTACTAATATTTAACAAAAACTTCTCTTATAAAATGGAACTTTTACACAATATCACCGACAATAGCGACGGTTTCTAGTACTTGGATCTACATAAGATCTAATACGTGTGTCCGCTTACACGCGACCGAACCGATACATCCCGAACCGACCGAACGTTACTATTTACTTTGTACATATCATTAATGCTTATTAAGCGCTGTCAATAGGTGTATGACCGTTTATTACATACAACATTTGGGAAACTTTGATCATTCATACTTACCATATAACAAGTGAGTTTTTGGCCCCTTTTTATGCTTATACAACTTTTCAATCATTTACAAACTTACATACAATTTACATACTTGGAATCAACGTGTTACTGTTTTGTGAGTACTTATCTGATACATGCTTGAGTTTGCTGTGTGGTACTTTCTTTACAATCATTTAATTCCAGTGTGGGAACCGACTGATAGGTATTGGTAGTACTACTGGGTTGACACCCCCACCCTTGTTTGTTGGTATACTAGTTGGTACCAACAGTAGCTGGGAACGGGCCTTGGGTGAATATGTTCCGACAAGATTCTGTGTGTACGTCGTTAGGTTTGGTTGCAAAGCTCATGTCATGTCATTTTGCTTACTTATAACTGTGTTCACGGTATTCCACAACAATTACTATACAACATCAATTACTTATTTACTATTTAAACCTACGAGCTCACCAACAATTTTGTTGACCATTTTGAGCATATCTTTTCAGGTGACAATGCTAATTGAAGATCTAGGTGTGCTGTCTTAGTGGAGACCCTAGGATGCATTTTTAAGACAAAATATACTTGACAAACATACATTTTGGAATCATTGTCGTAGTCTGCTTTAAACAACATTATTCTTTTGATGCTTGTTGCCGGGTTGTGGGAAATACATTACAATATTATCATCTTTGTTTATGTGAATCATATAACATGTTTATGCTTATGGCTATGTTGTCGTGAATATTGACTAAACACGACACAAGTCTCCTTTGTTTCGGGTGTCGTCATGACACACTTTGTCATCATTACTTATATTGCATCTCTATTCTCCACCATGTGTTATGACGATCCCGTCTCGTTACATCCCCGTTTTTTCGCTTTTAGCAGGGGTGTGACACTTCGTGATTAACCAACTGAACTGTGCTGCTAGTAATGTGTAGATTTATCAGCTGCAATTGGACAAGCCTGCAACCTTATCAAATTTTATTTCCCAAACTTTAGCAAATCCACAGGGTCGATGATACGGTACTCTTTGTCTACACACCTTATCAATGTCTCCTCTCCTTTTCACAACTCCACCTGATTAGCTTTGACAAGCTGTTAACTGGAACTGGAGGTGTATAGGGATCTTTTTTAAATATCTCGGATGTCTATAAATCCTTATCTTCATTGGCTTTTTCGTATCCGTATCAATACGGTTCTCATTATCAATGACTTTGGATTTTGCTGTCTTAAAGTCTTTGAAGTTGTTTTACTCTGCCTCCAAATCATGTTTCTTATCTAGTTATCCTTCCTGTAGTTACTAGGATTAATAAAAGGTACATGACCCATAACATATAAATCTAATGCTTTCAAAGTATGAAAATCATGTTCGTCTAGGAAATACTCTATCGCTCCTGCTTTCCTCTTGATCACATACAACTTCTTTTCTTTAATATGAGCCCGGCTAATAATCGGCTCTAAATTTTCGTACATTATGAAAGGTTTGGTATCAGTCTCTTCAATAATTTCCCCTTCTTCAATCAGAATATTAGAAAATAAATCTCTTAAGTTGTTCCTAAAGATATTTGTATAATCCATAGCTTCTTCTAAGTCATCAAAGGATCCATAATCCACTTTCTCCTCTTCTTCCTAAATACTTTGATGAAATGAATAGAATTCCTTCTCATTCAACTTCTGTGGCAGGAAGTAACGGTGAATAATCAACTGTATCATCGGGACTTGGTCCGAAGACATTAACAGATCCTAATGATCTAGAAGTATTAGTAGTAGCACCCGTATCACCTCCTTGGTCATCATTATCATCATTTCCACCATCACCATCATCATTATCATCATCTCCATCATCACCATTATCATCATCATCATCATCATTATCTTATTATCCTTATTATCTTTATCTTCCTCATCACTAAATCCATAATCAACCAATTATAAATCATCATCATCATTGACTGGGCTAGGAATATGCATCATTTGCCCAGGTTCTACAAACAGCTCTCAAGTATAAGATACATGTTGATCCTCATTAGCCTGTATAGGTACATTAGAATTAGGCTCTTGAATAACAACAATGTCTGTTGTCCCTTCAATAGATACCGGATTAATAACATGCTCTGTATCAGTAACCGTCTTATCAACTGGTTCTTGACCTCTACTAGATTCTCCAACCTTTGTGGTTTCATATTGTGTAATAGATAAGTACACACGAAAGGTGAGATCTCTTAGATTCTGCTCCATGATCTGAACATAAGTAAGCATAAATTGTTGTTGTCTCTCCAGGCTCTTTATCTGTTCCTCCTTCTCATACACATTCTGATATAATTCATCAATAACCTGTGACTTCTCCAACATCTCTCTCTCATGAGTACTGACCCTTTGCTCCAAGGTAATTCTATTTGGTGAAAAAGAAGACGACTCTGGTTGAGGTCTTGGTCCAAGAGTAATGTTGAAAAACTCAGTATCACCAAACAAATCATCATTTGTTAGTTGTCTTAAAGGAGTTCTCAAACTGCCATCAGTAGCAGTAGTAGTGGGCATAGATGTGGATGTCATAGTTGTTGACTCTATGACTATCACTGGTGTAGTGGCCTCACTAACTATGTGTTAGGATCTGGTATTTGACCAAACACAAACTGATTAACGTGTTAAACCAAACCAAATAGTGCGGAATCCTATTTGATTGGCGATCCAATTAGTGAGAACGCACGTAGACATATCAACGAATTGAACTAACGTCAAGAATCGATTGAGAATCGATCTACAACATTCTATGAACTTGGAGTACGAACTTAGAGGCTTTTGGATGGCTAGGGTACGTCTGGAGTCGAAGTGGATTCATGCTTATGCTTTTCCACGAATTAGGTGGTATTTATAGGTTAGGGTTGCTCATTCGGGCGACTGAACCATTAGCATGGTTCATTTGTGCGATTGAGTCATGCGGTTGATCCATTCGCACAACTGAGTGTTCAGTCGTGCGACTGAGTCAGATGCATGAAGTTGTTCAGGCGTATAACTATTTAGGCGCATGACACTCAGTCGCATGGCCATTCGGACGCATGACCACTATTGGGGCGCATGGTCCAGTCGGACGCATGAGAATTTCACTTCACCAAGTTTGAGTGTATTCAATATTATAACATTATGCATAACACTACAAACAATCACAAACCTATATAATCAAGTCAATATGCGTTAAACAACTCATTAATGAAATATTAAACATTATAAACACAACCAAACATTTGTATTTCATTAAGTACCCTTACAATTACAATTACATAAGTGTAAGACAATACAAAGATATTACATTAAGATCAGAAACTAGGGACACATGTATCAACACTATGACTAGAATATCTATCATATCAACATCTTCACTAGTCACTATGGTCATCGGCGTCCGACATTTTCTCAAAATTCCTCATCCTCTACCCCTCCCACGAGAACTTTCTCTAGAAAATCTAGCTATCCTTTTCCTTTGGCCTCGGGTTGGTACAGGAATATCATCAGGACTACAATCGGCATCGTGATCCTCAACAATACGTTTTGCTCGTGTTTCACGTACTCTAGGACGTTCTTGCAACACATAAGGCACATTGCCAATCTGATCGCTATCAGTTTTACTGTCATCTCCTCCACCTTCTAACCATTCATTCACCTCTTCCTCAGCAGACTTTTCACCAGTATGTTAACTCCTAGAACTTCATGAGCAACACTACATGAAGTACCAACTGTATCATAAGTATGTACACGTGCTGTCTCAGTTAGTGTTTTTGAGACCGGATCGGACCTGTCGGTCCGACCGGTTCGACTGGGAATCGGTCTGGCGTCCGGTCCAGTCTGGTATGATTCTTTTTTTAGTGGTCGAACCGGCCGGTTCGTCCCGAACCGCTGGTCGGACCGGGAACCGGACCGGTTTTGGTATTTTTTTTATTTTAATGGGTAAAAATGGCGTGTTAAACCATAAATTCATACGTCGGATATACAAATATTGTTAAATTTTATATATATATCTATAATATATATATATATATATATATATATATATAAATCATATATGAATTACTTATATTTAATTACATATATAAATATAATTAAAATATAGTTAAATCCAATCCAACTACCAAACCAGTAAGGCGTCCGGTTTGACGTCCGATCCGGTTCTGGAAACGTTGGTCTCAGTCTCTTCAGATCATGTTTCATCTTGGAATCGATCGATAAACCTTCCAAGCTTAGCAAAATGAGATCCATCCCATTCATTTCCTCTTGCTCCCATAAGATAAGTGAAAATATCTTTCTTTATCACCATAACTGAGTAAGTAGATGAATCAGATATAGCTAACTCAGGATGCGCAACATTCACTATCATTGAATGAACCTTGAGTACATTAGAAACTTCTTCCCTGGACCTGCTATGACATTCTTCTGCATCTTTGAAAAGATGGCCTTGGATATGCTGTATGGAAAATCATCAACAATAGAAACCAATAGTGATTCGAAGATGACGCTTAAACTGTCCATGACAGCCTTAAGATTGCTAAAGCAATGAATAAGTTCATGAAACAAATACTTCCAGAATGGAGGCAAGTATTTCTTCCCTAGAGATGGATATCGATGATTATAATCCATACGGACGAAATAGTCCTTAGCAACAACATCATCAATCTTGATTGGTGCATGAGGGATGTCTTCTAAGACACTGTTAATCACTACAGCAATGATAACAACTTTTTTGCCCTTCACGGTGGTTGTAATGCAGAGTTCACCTTCAACATCTATCTCGTTGGCAACTATTGGCAAAACTCATCAATCACATTAATATATATCATAGGGTTAACTGATATAACATGGAATATCCAGGATGTTTTCAACCCTTTGATCAAAGATCTTAATATAGCTTTAGCTTTTGAAACCTCTCCTAGATAAGCTATGAAATTATGGTTTTTATTAAAAACCAAAGGTCCAGCCATTTGAAAAGTATAACAAACTTTACAAGTTCACAATAAGAATTCATACAAATTTCAACACTTAGAAAAATTAAAAATTAAATTTTAACACTTAGAGGTGAACTTTTCACATGAAAGGTTAAATTATTCGCATGAATTAAATTAATAAATTCATGTGTTCGCGCGACAAGTTCAACTTTTGGCGTGAGCTTGGATTTCAAATTGATTTCAACTTCTTGCATCACATAATAACTTTCCATCCGATAAGTGAAACTTTTCACGTCAGTTCATCTTCTCAAAACTTTTCGCGTGCAAAAAGTTGGTTCAAAATCATTTTTTTCAGTTTGTCTAATTTTACATGTTTCAACCAATTAAACAGGTTCCTTAGGTGTCGATTCAGTCATTATTAAGGTTCATTATGTTTATTTGATCAATTAATCATGTATTGGTCCATTTGACACTCAATCATGAAACAAATTCACACAAATCGATGATAAGACCATTGATATACCTTATCACACACTTCGAAATCAATAGGCGAATATAATGAACAAAGATAATCGATTTGACAGAGTTTCTACACTTAGAAAATTTTTTAGTGTAATTTCTCAGACTTTTCGTGCAAATAGTAAACTATTTGTACAACTGTCTTTTAAAGTTCCTTGACTTCTCACGTGAGAAGTCAAGTTTCTCATTTTCTGAACTTTTCACATGATAGTGGACTTTTCGCGCGACAACCAGTTTATTTCGAAAACTTTTATCTTTTAGTTTATATCATTTTCAACATTTTATTGAGCCCTTTTAAAGTGTTTTAAATTATTCTAACACCCTTAGTTTTATAAAATTTTATAAAAAAAAACAAAATCAAAACAACTTTAAACTTAATTTAAACATCATTAGTGAAAGACTAAATAAAAGCAAACTTACTCACACATATTATACTATTTATTTTGATAAATTTTCAGGTATTGGATCATATTTTCTTAGAAATCAATCATTAGTCATTTTTCAACATTATTTTTATACACGACTGTCTATGATTTTAAACTCAGACTTCAAGTTTACTTAGACATAAAAGCTATGATTTTATCATATTTTGGTTAAGTTATAGATTTTATCAAGTTTTAAGACACTATTGAGATTTCAAGTCACTCTAATTTGACTTAAACCTTTCACTTCTTATCCGTTTTCTCAGAATCAATTATTGTCTTAGAATATCTATTTGACCATAACTAGCATGACAAAATATTTCCGAACACAGAATATTAACAAGTTGTAGGACATATTAACTGCACGAGTAAATGTTTCTGAACACAAAATGAATCAAAATCAAGAAATGTACTATCATATTCTATATAATCTTGAAAACTTTAATTTTTATTTTCTCAAAATTTGTAAACACAAAATCTTTTTCTATTTTCTTTAATCTTTTACTCTCCCTAAGAATAAAATCTTTTTCAAAATTTTCAAATTTTTTCCCTTAAAATTTTGATTATCTAAATAGAAACTAACAAATTTTAACTAAAATGAAGAAAAGTATTTTTGTAATGGGTGTAAGAATAAGAGTTAGGCAAAGTTAATAATTCCCAGAGATTGGACTAAAAGTCAAATCTGGAATGATCAAACGTCTTAGTAAACAAATCAACGATGTTGTCATCTGAAGAAACTGATTCTAGATGAATAAGTTTCCGTTTAAAACAATCACGAATAAAATGCATTCAGATGTCGATGTGTTTTGTCTTTGAATGTTGTATCGGATTCTTCACAATGTTAAGAACTGGCGTGTTATCACACAAGATTTTAGTGTCATAGATGTTAAGGCCATTATTAAGAAGTTACTGATGAATCCAAAAAAAATATGACCAATAACTTTAAGCAACCACATATTCTGCTTCCGCTGTAGAAGTGCACACAGTATGTTATTTCTTGCACTACCATGAAATCAACCGATTACCTAAAAATTAACACCCACCAGTTATTGATTACTTGTCCAAGTTACAACCTGCATAATCACTTTCAGTATAAGCAAATAAGTTGAAATCTGAGTTTTTAAGATACCAAACACCAAGTTTTGGTTGACCCTTGAGATACTTATAAATCCACTTGACAACTTTTGTTGGATCAAGTAAGGCTGGTGCAACCAAAACAAATAGTTAGACAACTTTTGGTGAAACTGAAACGGAACTTCCAAAGGAAAATTAAGAACTTTCGAAGGCAAATGAAGAACTTCCAAAGACAAAGTCTTCCTTCTTCTGAAGTTTACCACTTAGAATAATTCAAGACAATAACTTTAGAAGCATGAAGTCCTAAAGATTAAGTCAAGCCCCGGAAGAAGTACCTCTTCTGAATTATAAGTGCTTTCGGAAGAACTTGTTCTTCCGAAGTCAGTTAACCTAAGAAAGAATCTACTATGAACCAGTGGACAAAAGTATGGTTCCTGTAACACACTACTCGACCTTTGATATACTACATAGTGCTTTTCCACACCCATGTAGTTAACCAAATTTCTTTCACTGTTCATTCCTTATCTGTTAGTATGGTTACCAACTTTAGTTGGTGACAAAGGTAAGTCATGGACATGTCATGACTACCAAATCTTTGATAGTATTTTATCTTAGATACCTTACTTCTAGCAATGTAGTATTTGTTTAGTCGTAAGTTTCCAACTGATATCAAAGTATATTCGGATGTAGATAGTAGTATATATAGTTTCTCATGGTAACTCATTTAGCATTCTTGTAAGAGTCTTGTAATACTTTGAGTTGAGAAATAATATATACAAGTATCTTGAAATCCTTTATTTTGTGTTTGTGTACTTAATATATTATCATCAACTCTTAGAGGATTCTACATCATCAATCTGAGTGTGACCAAGTGAGTTTAAGAGACTATAATTGTGTTGAGTAACTAAACTCAATCCTGCAGTTGGTATTAGAGCTTCTTAGGCTCTTGATTGTGTGATCTCACAATCCAAATCAACCATTTATCACTCATATACTCACTTCACTTAAAATGGCCATCAACCAAAAATCTAAATGTGAAATAGGGACGATGACCAAAGCACTTATCATCACCCCTAATAACTTCAGATCATGGAGCACACGTATTGAAGGCTTTATTAGATATCAAGATAGCAAGATATGGAAGTCTATCACCAATGTCCCTTACAAGCCAAAGGTTGCAGCACCGGCTAAAGTTGGTGCTATGATAGAGAAGGTGGTTGAAGATTGTTCTGATGTAGACTACAAACAACTGGATGTTGATAGCAAAGTTATGACTGTTCTGATAACTGCTATACCCTACTCTATCATGGTGGGTTTTGAGCATTGCTAGTCAGCCAAAGACTCTTTGATGCTTTGACTTAGATATACTCAAGCTCCAACGACTCCAAGAAAGATTCACTGAAGCAACAATTTGAAAATTTCACTTATATTGCTAGAGAGACCCTTAGCTAGCAATACTTCAGATACATGCATCTTATTTCTTTCCTCCTGTCTATAGGAGTGACTTTTGAGATGTGAGATCTCGCAAGAAAGTTCATAAGTGAACTTCCAAATGAGTGGACCTTCTAATGTGTCTCTATCAATAGAACATATAACTTAAACTCTCTTACTATGACTGAACTATATGGCATACTTGAAGGATACCGTGTAAAGATGGAAAACAAGAGAAGCCACTAGGTGAGCAGACCTTGAAGCCTTCCTGCTAGCAACGCTTTAATGGTTGCTAAAGGCTCAAGCCCTCCCCAAGCTCAATAGTATCTAACTTACTCCTAGCAACCATCCTATTCTTCTAGGCCATACATCACCTTTCCAGAGACTCCAAGGTCTCAACAGGCTCTGTCAAGTCCCTTCCAAGACAGCTATGCCTTTCTCTCAAGGAATGGACACTCTAGTAATTTTCAGTTTTGCTTTGATGATCTAGAATGTTTTAGTTCGGATGATGTTGAGTACATGGACATTGTCCAACAGATGGCTCAATTAACTTACGAGGAGAAGAAGTTCTCTAAGAGAACTGGAAGGCAATTTCCCAAAACCTAACTAACAACAAGTTTGGCTTTGACAAGACAAAGGCTAAGTGTTACAACTGTAACCAACTTGGCCATTTTGCCAGGGAATTCAAGGCTCCCACATCCAATCTGGGAACTACTCAAGCCTTCACACATCCAATCCGGGAACCACTCAAGCCTCCACACATCCTACCACACCCAAATTTGTTGGAAGGTCAACTGAACAACACATAGCTGTTGTTGCTCAACAAGTTGACTAGAGCTTCATGGTGTAGGATGTGATCCCTGCTTAAGCATTGATGGCTGGAACTAATGACCACAAGGTTTTTGGCCACCTTTGTACTCCAGCTTGCATTGCTAAAGTTAAAATGTATCTACAATATGAAAATTAAATATGATAATGTCTCTTTGAATATCCTTAAAAGTGATTTTAAAAGGGTTGAATCTGACTATGAAAAGAAAAATGAACAGTTAGAGAAAAATGTGTTTTCTTTAAAACATGAAGATACCAACTATAGGACTCAAATAAAAGATTTAATCTCCAAATTGGCTGAGGCTCTAGCCCAAATTGTAATAGCTGAAGCTCAAGCAAGGAAGCATGCTATTTCTGATCAAAACTTCCAAGCCATTCTTGCATCATCCTCCAACTCAAAGTTTTGTTATCAAAACAAATATGGGTTAGGAACCAATGAATTTTCTTTACCACACTCTTATGAGTCTATTAGAAAACCTAGATATGGGACTCAAGAGCAAGAGGTTTGAACTGCTGACCCACTATCCTATGATTTAAAGAATGATGCAACTATAGAGACCATCATAAGGAAGGACCAGGTAAATCAACCCACTTCCACTAGTGATAATCCACCTCTAACCATCAAAGCCAGAAGAAACAACGCTATGTCAACCAGAAAAACTGACAAGAAAGTGTCTAAGTTCAAGCTGAAGATTGACCCAAAATAGAAGGGTGTGTTCATTTCAGCTAGATTCCAGGTGGTTGAAAACTCTAATCTTGAAAATAAGTGTAGTACAAGAATTCATGTCTTACTGAAGGATCAGAATTTAAAAGGAAAGACTATTGATGAAAACAAGAAGCATAAGAAACAATAGTCTTCACATCCTACAAAGGTTAAAATTGCATGCATAATGTGTGGTCTACAAAACCATATGGCGGAAGATGTTACTACAATCCAACAAGCACACATTATGCAAATAATGTTAAGAAAGAAAGAGTCAAGGAGGGTTTCACATTCAGGCCTTTTCACTTGGTTCAAGTGATGAGGAAAGGAAAGCTTATTTCTGAAGCAAGGTTGCTTTTGGAAAAAACTCATTCTTCCAAAGGGAAAATAGCTTCGGAAGATAAGCCAAAGAAATATCAAAAGAACAAAAGAGTTCCTTTGAAACCTTTTGAGAAGAATATTGCTTTGGAAGAAAAGGTGGTAAAAGTTTCTTCTGAGAAGAAATAAGCATCAGAAGAATGCCATGCTACTCAAGCCTCAACAAGTTCATCTACACTAATCAACCAAGGGATAGAATGGAAGATCAGACAAGATGTTGCAGCCTAAACCTCTTCTTCACAGACATCTATTGACCCTCCTGTATGCACTTTGGTTCAATTATGTCATTATCATTGGAAGAGCCCAAGACCAACAAGGCTGGGTTTCCAATAATAACTAACCTCTTCACCTTATGTGCAAGGACATCCTCATGACAAGAATGACAATGTTTGGATTATGGACAGTGTATGCTCTAGGCACGTAACTAGGAACAGATCTCTTCTTCAATAATTTTAACATTTTAATGGAGGTCCTGTTCAATTTGGAGGTGAGGCCGGTGGATATATTTCTAGCAGAGGAAGTATACCGAATGGTAAGATAGAGGTCGACAAAGTAAACTTTTTCAAGCAGCTTGAACACAATCTTTTAAGTGTTTCTCAATTTTGTGACAAAAAGCACCAAATTCTTTGCATAGAACATGAGTGCATTATCCTCAAATCCGGGATGATAATTCCTCAAGAATTGGTGCTTCTTAGATCTCCTAGGAAAGGGGATATGTATAAGCTGGATATGAACAATGCTTCCCCATTGGGTGAAGTATCATGTTTTTTTTTCTAAGTAGATGGTGATGATTCAACTCTATGACACAAACGAATATGTCATGTAAATTTTATAACCATGAATAAATTGGTTAAAAATAACTTGGTACATGGTGTGCCTAAAAAGGAATTTTTCTACAAAGATAACTGTGTTGCATGTCTAAAACGAAAACAACATCAAACATCTCATAAATCCAAAGAAGTTAACTCTATCACCACTCCATTACACTTATCGCACATGGATCTATTTGGTCCCACAAGAACAATGAGTATTGGAAGCAAATCATATTGCCTTGTGAGTATTGATGATTTTACTACATTTACTTGGGTATTTTCTTAAGAACTAAATATGAAACTGCTGAAACTTTAAAATCTTTTATTTTTAAAATAGAAAATCAAATTGATTACAAGGTTAAGATAATCAAAAGTGATCAAGGACTGAGTTTAAGAATCAAGTTCTTGAATCATTTTGTAACTAAAAAGGGATTTCCAGACAATATAGTGCTCCTAGAACTCTTCAACCAAACGGTGTTGTTGAGAGGCGAAATAAGACACTTATTGAGGCTGCTCGAACTATGTTAGCTAATTCAAAGATAGCTCTAACATTCTGGGCAGATGAAGTCAACACTTCATGCTATGTGTAGAACAAGTTTCTTGTAGTTAAGCCACATGGAAAACCTCTTATGTGTTATGGAATAAGAGGCCACTGTTCATCGGCTTTCTTAGGTCCTTCGTCAGCAGGTGTACCATACTTAACACAAACTACAATTTAGCAAAATTCGTTGAAAAGTCAGATGATGCTATCTTTGTTGGATATTCCTCTAGCTCTATTGCTTATAGAGTGTATAACATTAAAAATCAACAATTTGAGAAATCATCCAACATTGTTGTTAATGAGCACACTCTTTGTGTTAAGGGAAATGGTCCTAATCATATTTTTGGTTTAGAATTATTTCTAAACTATTCTAAACCTTCTTGTGAGAATGTTTTAGTTGGAATTGGTAGTCAAAGTGATTCTGATGATGCCCAGCTGTTTGAGTTACCCAGACCTCTTGTAAGTTCTCCAAGAGTTGCTAGAAATCAAGCTTCCACAATTAGCAGATCTGATAGCATAAGTATCTCAAGAACCAGTGGAGCTTCAACAAGTTTTTAACAAAGTGAGCCTCAAAACTCAACGGTGACAATGCACAACACCAAGCTAATGAAAGCAACGTTTTGAAAGAACAAGCAACTGTTAATGTTGTTTCACAACCAACTACTACTAATGTTGTTTCTTCTACATTCAATAGTCCTTATTGAATGAATGTGAAACATCAGTTGGGCCAAGTGTTCAAAACCTTAAGCAAAATGTTTCCATTTTGGATTTATCCATGCACTAGATGTAATCCCTAGGCTCAGGATTCACTATACTCACCCAGCTGAAAACATCATTGGAGATGTCTCTAAAGGTGTGAGAACAAGGGGACAAACTCATAATGATAATGTCTGCTTGTACTCATGCTTCCTGTCTTAGATAGAGCCCAAGAAAGTAGAAGAAGCATTAAAAGATAGTAGTTGGGTTGAATCAACACAGGAGGAATTGCTTCAATTCAAGAGACAAAAGGTTTGGAACCTATGTCCACTATCATCCGTCAAGTACCAATAGGCACAAAATGGGTACTCAGGAACAAGAGAGATGGTAAAGGCTTGATTATCAAGAACAAGACAAGATTGGTAGTTCAAGGATATACTCAAGAAGAGGAAATTTATTACACTGATGTCTTTGCACTTGTTGCAAGACATGAGGCAGCGAGGATCTTTCTTGCGTATGTTGCATCTAAGAATTTTACTGTCTACCAGCTTGATGTCAAGTGTGCATGTGAGGATTCCAACAAGTCTGATGCAGTCAAAATATTCAAAGCATCCAAAGTCTCTCTGCATTCATGCATTGAAGTACTAAAGTAGAAATGCTTCGGAAGTTTTACACTTCTCACAAGAAATATTCTAAGTGTAAAATCTTCCGAAGCCGAGACCAATATCTTCTGAAGCCAAATTATGAATTCTTTCGAAGCTTCAAAGACAAAGTCTTCCGAAGCCATGTTTATGAAGACAGATTCCTTCCAAAGACTTTTATGTACATGCTATTATCTGATGTACTTTTCCATAAAGCTGGACCACCTTTCTGCTGCAACTTTGTTTGACTCACCAACTTTCACAAGTTGGTGAAAAGGTCCATGCTTTTGGAAAACTGTACATTGAGGTCTTGAGTCTGAGCTTTCTACTTTATGTACTTTATCTTTTTGTAATATATTAGGATATGAGCTATGGCATGTCATAGTCACAAGTCTAAAGGCAATCTGCCTTTTGACTCTACATTTGATTTTGTTGTCTAGTCTTATGTATCTAGCTGGCTTTCAAAGTATGGCCAACTGTAGGATGTAGTTTATGTATCTCAAGTACTTGTAACTTTTCATTATGCTTTCTAACACTTTGTAATTGAACTTGAGAAGCAATATACTACATTCTTGAAAACCAAAATACTTGTGTTGCTATCTTGTTCTGTCTCTCTTTTACTTGTGTTCTTAGCATCTCTTATAATAGTTAACCAGTTCCCTATTGATCTATTAAGTGTTTTAAAGAACTCACAATAGTTGTGTTGTAAAAGTGCATTACCTCCAAACGATCCTGCATTTGGTATTAGAGCCAGAAAAGCTCTTGATATAAGATCTCACCATCTTATGATTCCTCACACACACAAAACACTTAACAACTCAAATGGCAGCTATCACTAAGGTTGATATGGAAACTAGAACTATGACAAAGTCTCCACTTATCACTCCTGAAGACTTTGATACTTGGTGCCAAAGAATAGAAGGCTTAATCAAGTCTCAAGACTCTAGGATGTGGGACTCTGTTGTTGAAGGACCTTACATACCATGCATATCTTTTGATACTTATGGTGGTATGATTCCAAAGGTTGTCGTTGATTTCTCTGATGAAGACAGAAAGAAAATAAAGATTGATCAAAAGACCATGACAACCCTTGAAACTACTCTTCCAAACTCCATCTACAGAGGCTTCAAGAAGTGCAAGACTAGAAAACAACTATGGGTAGCACTGAAGCTTATGTTTGAGGGTTCAACTGAGTAAGGAGAACAAAAAGGATCTCCTCAAGTAGTAGTTTGAAAACTTGATCTTTAAAACAGGTGAGACCATGACTCAACAATACTTTAGGTATGTTGAGATTATGGACACTGTAGTGGATGTTGGAGTGACTCTTGAAAATAGGGACATTGTAAGGAAGTTTATGTCCTCTCTTCCTAGACAATGGACACAAGACTGTGTTGTTATCAAGAGGACTGAAAACCTTAAGACTTACTCTGACTGAGTTGTATGGTATTCTTAGTGGATACTAGATGGAGATGAACATGCAAAACTCATCTGGTAACTTTAGTAATCAAATTAGTTCAGCCCTTCATGTGACTGAAATGGATAGCATAGAACCTTAACATCATCCCTCATATGCTACCCTAACAACTCACAAAAGGGTCCATTTATCACCTTCCCAAAAACTCCAAGAGAAAGCTACACTCAAGGAAGTCTTTTCCGCGAGACAAGTTCTTCTCATGCCTTTGTTTCTGCTGATGAATTCACATGCAACTTTCTTTTCACTCTTGAAGATTTGGACTGTATCCATCCAAATGATCTGGAGTATATGGAGATAGTTCAATAGATGGCTCTTCTCATTCACAGAGTCAAGAAGTTCTACAAGAGGACACAGAGGAAGTTTCCTAGCAATGCAGCCAGTGGAAAGTTTTGGCTGGATAAAATCAAGGTAAAGTGTTAGATCTTTAACCAGATGGGACACTTTGCTAGAGAGTTCAAGTCACCAAGAGCAAATGGTGGCCAGACTTAAGCCAAACCAAACTACACAAAGAGACCTCCCTAAAATGAGAAGCCAAAGCAGTAAGCTCAAGGTAGTTCTAACCCTACAAGAATTGCCACATCATCTGAGAAGATGAAGATGGAGAGTGAAAGTGATCAAGTTTAGCCTTGTTCATAAAAGAAGACTCCTAGAAGGAAGAAAATGGACTATATTATGTGTGGAAGTACCTCTAACCTTGCTAAGGATTATATCTACAATCTAGAGAGTACTCTCCACATTACAAAGAAAGACACTTCTAAGAGTATGGAGAAAAAGAAGATAACTTCGGAAGGAAAATCTCCTTCCTTCGGAAGCTCCAAAATTAAGAAGAAGACAAGTGGAAACTTGCTTTTGGATGAAACTTTGGTCTTGGAAGAAAGGAATGCTTCCGAAGTACTAAAGCCTACTGCAGTGAAAGCAAGATCGTCCAAAGGCCCAGTCATCAAAACTTCCAAAGTCAACAAAACTTCCAAAGTATTGAAGGTCAAGTCTAGAATTCAAAAGGTGGTGTGGAAGTCAAAGAAAAACCAAGTGGCTGAAAGTTCTTCATCAACTTTAGCATATGATCCATCCAGCATGACTATAGGATCAATTACTATTGCATTGTCTTCAACTTCTTTTGATGAGCCTAAGACCAATGAGGCCTAGGTTTCCAAATGTAACTAACCATCTCTTTTGTGTAGGAATAGCTCAAGACAAACAAAAATGTATGGATCATCGATAGTGTTTGTTCCAAGCACATGTAGGCAATAGGTCACTACTCCAAAAGTTTGAAACAATTGATGGAGGACCCGTTGCTTTTGGAGGATATGCTAGAGGTTACATTACAGGAAGGGGCAAGGTCACAAATGGTAAGCTCAGCATTGAAAAGGTAAATTTTGTCAAGGAGCTTGGGTGCAATCTTCTGAGTGTATCCTAATTTTATGATCAGAGTCATAACATGATCTTTACTGAGCAGGAGTGCATTGTTCTCAAGCCCGGGGTGGTGATTTCTCATGAGCATATCCTGCTTAGAGCCATTACGAGAGGGAACATGTACAAGATGGATTTGCAAGAAACATCTCTTTCAGGAGAAGTTTCATGCTTTCTATGTAAAGCAAATAGTGATGAGTCTTTCCTCTAGCATAAAACAATGTGCCATGTAAACTTTAAGAGCATGAATAAACTTATTAAGAATGATTTGGTAACTGGAATGTCATAGAAAGAGTTTACAAGTGATGACTATTGTGTGGCATGCCTGAAAGGGAGACAACACAAGGTATCTCACAAGCCCAAAAAACGAAACTCCATCACTACTCCCCTACACTTGTTATATATGGATCTCTTTGGCCCCACCAGTGTAATGAGTTTTAGAAGGACCTCTTACTGTTTAGTAATCACAGATGACTTTACAAGATTCACTTGGGTCTTCTTTCTTAGAACTAGGGATAAGACTCCTGAGATTCTGAAAGAATTTCATCTTAAAGATTAAGAATCAATGTGCTCACAAGGTCAAAACCATAAGATGTGATCAAAAAACTAAATTCAAGAACCAAAACCTTAATACATTTTGTGGTGAAATGGGTATTATAAGACAATATAGTGCTCCCAGGACTCCTCAGCAAAATGGTGTTGTTGAGAGAGAAAAGGACACTTATTGAAGTTGCAAGAACTATGTTGCCTGACTCTAAACTACCCATCACCTTTTAGGCTGAGGCAATCAATACTACCTGCTATGTGCAAAACAGAGTTTTAGTAGTTAAGACTCATAGGGGGTGTTTGTTTTTTAAAAAAACCTCTTCCCCACCTCTTCATCTGCGTGCTCGTAGACGTGGGAAGAGGTTTTTACTTTGCAGACTGTTTGTTTTCTGGAAGACATTTCATTAAAAAACGTCTTCAAAACCTCTGCACGGAGAAGAGGTGGAACAATGTCTTCACACATCTTCTAACCTCTTCTCTTCACCACCCATCTTCACAACCATCTTCATCTTCTCTTCACAAGCCTCTCGGCCGCCCCCCCCCCCCCCCCGCCCCGTCGCCATCGCGCTACCGCCTCCTGTCGCCACCGCGCCTCCTCACCTTCGGCCCCCTCCCCTTCGGCCCCCTCCCCATCTTCACAACCATCTTCATCTTCAGATTCAGAACCATCTCGGCCGCCCCCCCCCCTCCCCCCCCCGCTGCCACCGCGCCACTGCACCACCGCCCTCCATCGCCACCACGCCTGCTCCCTTTCGGCCCCCTTCCCCTTCGCCCCCTCCCCGTCGCCTATTGTTTTTTCTTCTTTTTTTGTTTGATTTGTTGTTTGTATGATTAGTGTTTGTATATGGTTAGTTTGTTTGTATATGGTTAGCATTCTGCAGATGTTAAAAACAAACAGTCTTTTTCTTGCAGACTGCAGACATTTGGTCCACCTCTTCTGCTGCAGATGTCTGCAGATGTGGTCCGCAGACTGCAAACGTTTTCCTGCAGAAAAAACAAACAGCACCATAGTAAGACTCCTTATGAACTTTGGCATAAGAGGAACCCTTTCATTGGTTTTCTCAGGTCATTTGGATGTTCTTGCACCATTTTAAATACCAAAGATCAAATTGCCAAGTTTGCTGAGAAATTAGATGATGGACATTTCATTGGATACTCTTCCCAAGATAAGGCTTATAGATTATACAATCTCAGAACTGGAGTAGTTGAAGAGTCAGCCAATGTGACTTTCAATGAGCACACTCCCAGTGTGAAAGGTTCTGGTCCTCATTGGCTGTTTGATCTTGATTTAGTTACTAAATGTTTTAACAATCTTGTGAGCATGTTTTAGGGTCTACAGACATATTACCTACAGGTGATCCTGATCCAAGATTTGAGCTAAGAAGACCTTCAAGTTACACATCTTCAGCTCTACTGGTAACAAATCCTACAATAATGTTTATACTAGCACATCAATGACAAATCCTAATGATGCTTCTTGAGTGCCTTCAAATTCCAGCTTAGAGGCACACAACTCAGAAGAAGGAGCTTTAAATGTTGGAGAACGGGTGGTGGTGACAGTGATCATGAATTTTTTGATGTTGATAACCACTCCATTGATGAAAACATCAATAATGTCACACACTTATTGGATCAAGTAAATCTTGATAATTGTGCTGATGTAAAGAGTGAATCCTCATTGCCAGATCAAAATATCTCTAATTTAGATTTGTCTAAGCAACTTGCTGTGATCTCTCAGCTAAGGATCAACAAGTCTCACCCTTCCAACACATTATTGGAGATGTTGATACATGGGTAAGAACAAGTGGATAAACCCATTATGCAAATGTTTGTCTTTACTCTTGTTTCTTGTCCCAGATAGAGCCATAGAAAATTGATGAGGCTCTAAAGGATTGAAGTTGGGTTAAACCTATGTAAGATGTAACATCCGGCAAGTTTCAAAACTATGAAACCAAACCCGAACTCACTTTGAACTTTCATACGATGGAAAATTTAATATTTAAAATTTTTAATATTTATTTTATTGAATCAAACGCGTTAAATGTGCAATTTAATCAATATTGGAAATTTTTTTATTCATTTTATCATTTAAACAAAGAATAATAATTTATTTATTTATAAATAAATCTTTTTCATAAAAGTATAAATCTTTATTTATCATTTTACAATAAATAACTAAATGGAAAAGACTTATTAAAACTTATAAAGTTATAAAATGAATTTTAATACACTTATAATGTTTTATTAGTAACTATAAATTTTATTTATTGAAAATAAATAATCAAATTATAAAGTTACAAGTTTTATAAGAGTTATAAAGATCTTATAAGAAAATAAGTTGATTAAATTAAAATTAAGGTTTTAATATATTAAAAGTTTAAATTGTAGTTATTCTTTTATCTATTTATTTTATTTAATCTTATATTTCTTTCAAAATCATAACCTATTTTTAAAAAACTTGTAACTCACGATTAATACCATTCGTAACGTGTGACGACTCTTAAAAATAAGCTTAGGCAAATTAGTATATAAATAAAATTCATTTATATAAATTACTTGGTCAACCCTTTATGAACTATATGTGTTTATGTAACTCTAAGATAATCAAACTTGAATCAAATCATGAATAATTAGATCAAAATAATGAGAATCACAATAAAACCCCTTTGATCTTCAATTCGATTGCAAAGTATGTGTTTACAAATAATCCCTCAATCTATTGGTCATGCAAACCTTAACCAACACTGATGATAATTAACCTATTTATAGTCTAGACTAATATTCACTAATTGCACTTAACCCTCTAGACTTAGACTAATTAATACAAAATTACATATTAAGCATAAAAATGACTAAAAACAAGATAAAATATATTTTGTTCCCACAAAATATATTTATTACAATAAAACTCCTAGTCATTTAAATCTTCAACGTCTCGTCTTGGATCTTCGTCTCGAACATGTCGGGGTTGACTTTTGTTGACTTTGACCGTGACGTTGACTTTTGTTGACTTTGACTGTGCTGATAATATAGACTATCTTGTACAGCTCCAACAATACTCCCCCTTAGTCTATCATTGTCAACGTCTTCAAACGAAATCAGCACCGAGAAGTCAACAACAAAAAGATATTCAAATTAAAACTTGAATCTGATGAGAAAAATTATTCATCTCATAAGCTCTTCTTATTTGTATGCTCCCCCTTTTCGAGTGCAAGCTTTGCAAGGATATTGGAACAACTTTCCCAAATCTCTAATCTTGAGGGCTTTAGAAGATGTAGGAGGAGGATTCCTAGCTCGGTATCTTCCGGAAACTTGAGAAACAGGTTCTCTGATTAGGTACACTACTTAACTGATGATCGGCTATCACTTAAAGCAAAATTTGAAACACATTCTCAAACACAATCTTGAAATTTCTAATTAGATCATCTCATTTTAACAAAATAAACCCATGTTTATCTGTGTGTGAAAAACAAGCAAACCTGTGTTCGTTTGTGCGCAATTCTTATGAAATATATGAAAAATGATAAAAATGAAAGACCTAAATAAAATTGAAATGAAAATTTATTATAATTTTTTTAATTTCATATATCATTTTTTATTTGTTTTTTTAAAACGAGAACTGAATCGATCATGAGATCACATCCTCAAGATACACTTTAGCACAAAGATGAATTTAAACATCGACAAGCAATAAGATCACACTGATAACTAAATCTAATCATAGTCTTTGAATGAATTTTGAATTTCTTAAACAGATCAATAACGATTGCTGATATGTTTGTCCACTTAAACTCATGCCTTATCTTTTTCAACAAACAACATATGATTTGTTAAGGTTCGATTAAATGCTTTAGAATGTTAGGAACGCACAATCATTTGGCAAAAACCCTCACCCAACCTCAGGATTTCTTGAATTTTGTTACGATCTTTATAGAATAAGGCTTTTGTAGTAGTTTGTAAGTGATTATCAACAAAATATTGCATTCTATGATGAATTCATCATTTAGATGAATTGACACAACTTAGATCAAGATGGTGAGAGCTCCAGGTCTATACTCACGTATAACAAAGGAGATGACCATTTAATCATGTGCTAATGAGAGCTTTAAGTCAGTACTACCGTACAACAGAGGAGATCATCACTCCAGGTCAGTACTACCGTACATCAGAGGAGATTAGCACAAACACAAGACATATAAATACACCAACATGACTAAAGGATATGGCTTATATGATTTGTATCATGGTGTGTGAAAGATCAGTTCTCAATCCAATTTTTGTCGGGACTCAGTTTTTGTGTAGGCCAAAATAATTGCGTAAATCTAGATGTCCTTAAGCATATATTTTAATTTAAATCATGATGTTGTTGTCTACTTTATTCTTCAGGCTGAGTCTACCAAGTATATCATTAAAGAATCTGTTTGTTTGTCTATTATTGGCACTTAAATATAAGATATGAATCAGATAATAACTTCAGTTACTATCATTTCTCATTTTAAAAACGCAAGTCATGTAAAAACAAGCATTTCAAGAATATATACAATCATTTCTCAATCATCTCGAATCAAGTTCCCAGTTCTCTTTTCATTTTTTTACTTATACTCTCCCCCTAAATTTTTATTTTTGCAAACTTATTTTTTTATTTTTTTATTATTTTTATTATTTTTTAATTTTTTATTATTTTTATAAATATTGTACAAAAATTTTTTTATCAAGAAGACCTTCCAAAGTACAATGATTATCGAGATAAGAAATGAATTATCAAGAAATATGCAGTGATTGTAAAATGAGAACTGTGATTGTGTAGATAAAAATCCAGATTGTGGATAAAATACCATGACCTTAACCTGTTTGTTCCGCCTCAAATTTGAATTATGAACAAAACCTGTCAATAAACCAGATTACTAACAGTCCTCCTGAATTGTTCCTGCACTCATTAACAAATTAGTTTGAAAGGAGAACCCAGGCCATCGTAGTCCTGGAAGCTTCATTTTCATCGATTTAAGAAACCTGCTTCCGCACACAACCGTTGAAACAATCTGGGATGTCTGTATCCTTCTTTTTAATTTGCCAAATTTGTTTCGATTCAATTAATTTGGATTTGAATGATTTAAATTGGAAAATGTTTTCTGTTTAAGAGCAAAAGGAAAATAATTTGGTTTTGAACCTTTGATCATTTTCATCTTTGAATCATGTGAAACCGGCTTCACATGAAAAGGTTTGGATGGAGGGATTTTCATCCAACCATTCAAAGATGTGTACTTTTTACCTCTTGATCCAGAGAAGCAACTCGTGTTGCCTTTACCGTCTGGAATATTCTTTGTAGACTTACATTTGGAGAAGCAATTCATTTTGCCTTTACCATTCGAAGCAAGTCTTTGAGGGCAGTTCTTTTCCACATGACCTTCTTTTCCACACTCAAAACAAGCCTTGAATGGCTTTTGATTCTTTGTAGTCTCGTGTTGTGCAGGTGATGACGAGGATTGCTCAGAGCTTGTAGCAGATTCTTGCTTGTTCTGAAGTTTCCTGTGCTAAGCAGTGAATGAGATCTTTACTGATTAACTGGGATGCTTTGCAATTGGAGAAGAGATCCGTATTGGTCTTGATTCAGCTTTTGGAAGCTTTCGATACTTGACAATGTTAGGAGATATCTCGATCTGTGAGAAACCAACAAGCTCCTCTGTGTTTGATTCATCATCTAAGCTTATCCAGTATTGTATACACAGATCTACTTCCAAAGGATCTGTATTGACACCTCCTATTGTGTGGCTTTGTTTATAGGATTCTGATTGCTTGATGATTCGACAACTGTTCCTTCTTTAACAAACCTGTCAGGAACAAACGAAGGAATATTACTTGTTTTGAATTTTTTGAAGAGGGTTGGAGAAGCAACTGATATTGGTTTTGGAACAACAGAGGTGGAATCATCATTAATCTTATCAGATCCTGCCCAAGCAATCCTAAACCTATTGGAGAATTCTGCATATCTCTAACCTCTTTAAGATTAACGCTGCCTAAACCTGCATTTAAACTATTAGTTTCTGTAGCTTCAATCAATTATTAGATGGATGAGGTTGAGGCATAGGAGAGTAACAATGAGTGCTAGGAGGAGGATAGACATACGTATTTTCACTACAACCCACTCCTGTTTTAATCCTAGCTCCCCTTTGTTTACATAGTAACTCTTCCTGTTTCATTTCGGATATGGTCCATCTGTCAAGCTTTGTTTTAAGGTTGCTTGTTTCAAATTCAAGAAAGGTGACTCTTTCATTTAAAAGATTATTTTAAGCATTTCTTTCAAGAAGAGTTTGTTTTAAATATCATTTTCTTTTAAAGCTTCATTTAATTTTATGAAATACTTGGCTTCATTCTTTTTAGTTCTGCGTTTATGGTGGTTAATTCCTTTTGTTATCTAAAACGTACCTATTAGCTTTATACACACCAAGTAGCCTAATTTTGCAAGCAGAAGAACACATATCCTGAACTGTCTTGTATGGAAGATCCAGGATGACTCTTTCAGCAGTAAGAGCCTTCTCGCATTTGCAAACTTTGGTATTTCGCTTCCATTCCTCTTCCTTCTCAGCATCAAAAACTTTATCATTCAACTTAGCTCCACCTTTACCCATTGATGTCTGCTTAAGCTCCTTTTGTACCTCTTCAATTCTAGGTTTCGGTGAACCGTCAGAATTGGTGCAAGAATCTGATCTCTCTTCTGGTTTCTCTGTGGAGTTTGAAGTGATCTTTGGAGTTAGATATGTCGATTTATAGTACTCACGACATTTGATATCCAACTCCATTTGTTTCAGTTTATTGATCACCTTCATTAGTTTGCAATCTCGAAAACCTCTATCTTGTTTAATCGACTTGCCGTGTGAGCTCCATTCTGATGGGAGAGAATCAAGCAATCTTAAAACTTGTTCATGATTTCCCATTGGGCATCAAACTTCTTCAGATTGTTTGTCACCAACAAAAAGCGATCAAGAAAATCTGACAACCTTTCATTTTTTAAAACTGCAAAATTATCAACCGACATTGTGCAATTGTTAGTTTATCAGATTTGAAGGGTTTAAACAGTTCTGCAAAAGCCATTTTAATTTACAAAAAATTTTGTTCCCCAAAATTTGTAAAATAATTCTCCCCCGGGAAAAAAATAATATATTTAAATGTCACGCTAGACAATCTTAGCAACTCGGGTCAAGCTGACCAGGTCAGCTTGTTTTTTTTTATAAATCTTTTAAAATCGATGAAAATTTCTTTATCGAGATGAACTCAATTAATCCCAACTAGGGAGAAAAAGTCATCTTTAAGAGTCGAATTTCGCTGAAGAAATGATAGTTTCGCTGAAATTATAGTTTCGTAGAGCTAGTTTCGTTGTGAACTCTAGTTTCCCTGAGCCGACAGTAGTTTTGCTAGAAATTTTGGCAGTAGTTTCGCTGGAAATTTCGGCAGCAGTTTCGCTGGAAATTTCGGCAGCAGTTTCGCTGGAAATTCCGGCATCAGTTTCGCTAGCCAAATGCCTAAAACAGCTTAGTTTCGCCGAAAAGTTCGCACGAAACAAGCTTGAACATTCGTTCAATGATACTTTCGACTGCAATTTCGCTTGTAATATGCACACAAGCACCGTTGAACTTTCGTTCAAGATCACTACTTTCGCTGAGATGCTGAAATTAACTACAAAGTGTAAAACACTTGTAGTTTTGCTGAAAGAACATGCATTTTCGCTGGATGAATTTGTAATTTCGCTGGACGAAGCTGAAAAGCTTTTTCAACACGAAATCAATCTGAAAACGCCCAAATCACAATGTATTTGAAACCTGATGATTAACAGAGCTTTCCCAACCAATAACAAGCAAACTTAAATCAATTTCCATATCAATAACACTCAAATTTGATCCGAAATTGATGAAAACAAGATATCAAACAAAAACAACCAAAACCTCAACTTCTCTCTCTAAAAATCTTCAAATCTTCAATGAATTTGATCCAAAATGGCTCTGATACCAAATTGTAACTCCAGGATAATTAAACTTGAATCAAATCATGAAGAATTAGATTAAAATAATGATAATCACAATAAAACCCCTTTGATCTTCAATTAGATTGCAAAGTATGTGTTTACAAATAATCCCTCAATCTATTGGTCATGCAACCCTTAACCAACACTAATGATAACTAGCCTATTTATAGTCTAGACTAATATTCACTAATTGCACTTAACCCTCTAGACTTAGGCTAATTAATACAAAATTACATATTAAGCATAAAAATGACTAAAAACAAGATAAAATATATTTTGTTCCCACAAAATATATTTATTACAATAAAACTTCTAGTTATCTAAATCTTCAACGTCTCATCTCGAATCTTCGTCTCGAACGTGTCGGGTTTGACTTTTGTTGACTTTGACAGTGACGTTGACTTTTGTTGACTTTGACCGTGTTGATAATATAGACTATCTTGTACAACTCCAACAGTTTATGTATATATTGTTGGATCAAATAGAAGGCTGGTGCAACCAAAACCACATCACTCAGTCAAATTTTCGTGCTACTTACAAAGGCTTCCGAAGCCAAGTGTGGAGCTTCCGAAGGAAGTAGAGTTCTTCCGAAGAAAAAGTGAAAGATCATCTTCTGAAGACAAACTCTACTTCCGAAGTCAAAGAACTTACTTCTGAAGATCAAGTCTAAGAAGAAGAAATCAGAAGACTGTTTCCGAAGTATGATGAAAGAAAAAGCTCTCAAGCCTCGGAAGAAGTAGCCTCTTCCGAAGTATAAGTGGCTTCGGAAGTACTTGTTCTTCCGAAGCCATTTAACCTTCGGAAGACACTGCTATGAACCAGTGGACATAAGTATGGCCTCTGACAACCCGCTGCAGACCTTTGAGATACTGCATGGCGCTTCTCAAAAGCCATGTAGTTGATCGTACTTTATTCCACTATTCACCTTTTGTTAGATTGCCGAGTTGCCAACTTTAGTTGGTGACAAAAGGTAAGTCATGGACCTATCATGACTACATATCTTGGATAAGACTTTATCTAAGATACCTTAACTCTAGCATTGTAGTATTTGCTTTAGTTATAGGATCCCAGCTAGAATCAAAGTATATCCGGCTATAGGTAGTATTATATATAGTTTCTTATTGTAACTCAAAAACCATGTTTGTAAGAGTCCTGTAACATTTGAGTTGAGAAACAATATATGCAAGTACCTTGAAATTATCTTTCTGTGTTTGTTCATTACTTATTATATTTTTATCAACTCTTATTGACTCTACCTTCATCCGATTGTTGTTCAAGTGATTTTGAGAGAAAAACAAAGTGTTAGTGACATAAACTGATCCTGCAATTGGTATAAGAGCATTTTAGGCTCTTGATTATGAGATCTTACTATCCAAATCAACTTGTTTTTTGCTCCTCCCTACAAGTCACTCAAAATGGCCCTTAACAATTCCTAAGTAGAGATGGGAACTATGACCAAAGCTCCCATCATCACTCTTGAAAACTTCAGGTCTTGGAGCAAAAGAATGGAAGGCTTCACCAGATACCAAGACAACAAAATATGGAACTCCATTATCAAGACTAACAATGTTTGGATTGTGTCTTGAAGAAGAAGAATAGAAGGCTTCATCAGATACCAAGACACCAATAAGGCTTGGGTTTCCAATCAAAACTAACAATCTCATCTTGTGTGCAGGGATATCCATATGACAACAACAACAATGTCTGGATTGTGGACAGTGGATGCTCCAGGCACATGACAGAGAATAGATCTCTCCTTCAACAGTTTCAAAACTATGACGGAGGTCCTGTCGAATTTGGAGGTGAGACCGTAGGATATATTTCTGGCAGAGGGAGTATATCCAATAGGAAGTTAAAAATTGAAAAAGTTTACTTTGTCAAATAACTTGAACACAATCTATTAAGTGTTTCTCAGTTTTGTGATCAAAAGCGCCAAATGCTTTTCACAGAACATGAGTGCATTATCCTCAAACCAGGGATGACAATTTCTCAGGAATGGTGCTTCTTAGATCTTCGAGGAAAGGGGATATGTACAAGCTGGATATGAACAATGCTTCCCCAGTGGGAGAAGTATCATGCTTTCTTTCCAAAGCAGATAGTGATGAGTCAACACTTTGGCATAAACGTATATGTCATGTAAATTTTAAGACAATGAATAAATTGTCTAAAAATAACTTGGTACATGGTTTTCCTAAAAGGAATTTTTCTGCAAAGATAACTATGTTGCATGCCAGAAAGGGAAACAACACAGAGCATCTCACAAATCCAAAAGTGTTAACTCTATCACTACTCCATTACACTTATTGCACATGGATCTTTTTGGTCCCACAAGTATAATGAGCATTGTAAGGAAATCATACTACCTTGTGATTGTTGATGATTTTACAAGATTTACATGGGTATTCTTTTTAAGAACTAAAGTTGAAACTGTTAAAACATTAAAATCTTTTATTCTTAAAATAGAAAATCAAATTGATCACAAGGTTAAAATAATTAGAAGTGATCAAGGGATTGAGTTTAAGAACTTCATTCCTGACTCATTCTGTAACTCAAAAGGTATTTCCAGACAATATAGTGCTCCCAGAACTCCTCAACAAAATGGTGTTGATGAGAGGAGGAACAAGACACTTATTGAGGCTGCTAGAACTATGTTAGCTTATTCCAAACTACCTCTAACATTCTCGGCAAAGGTAGTCAGCATTGCATGCTATGTGTAGAACAGAGTTCTTGTAATTAAGCCACATGGAAAAACCCCTTATGAGCTATGGAACAAGAGGGCACCATTCATTGGCTTTCTAAGGTCCTTTAGCAGTAGGTATAGCATGCTTAACACAAAAGACAATTTGGCAAAGTTTGCTAAAAAGTCAGATGATGCTATCTTTGTTGGATACTCTTCTAGCTCTAAAGCTTATAGAGTATACAACATTAAGAATCAAAAATTTGAGGAATCATCTAATATAGTTGTTAATGAGCACACTCCTTGTGTTAGGGGGAATGGACCTGATCATATCTTTGATTTAGAATTGTTTCCAAACTATTCTAAACCATCTAAGGAGAATGTTTCAGTTGGAACAGGCGCTCAAATTGTTGTTGATGCTGTTGCTGATGATCAACCATTTGAACTACCCTTTCACACCCCCGCCAAGAGCGGAAACACGGGGTTGCGACGAGACGGGAATCGTCATAACACATGGTAAGCGATAGAGATGCAATAATAAAATGATGACAAGCGTGTCATGACGACGCCCGACAACAAGGGGACTTGTGTCGTGTATAGTCAATGTTCACGACAACATAGCCATATGCATAACAGGATAAACGATTCACATAATCACATAAAGATGAAATTGTAATGTAAATTCCCACAACCCGGGAACAAGTTTCAAAAGATTGTAATTGTTTACACAGTTCAACATTGTTCAAAGTAACTGTTTGTCAAACATGTTTAGTCCAAAAATGCATCCTAGGGTCTCCACTAAGGCAGCACACCTAGAACCTCAGCTAGCTTGATCACCTGAAAAGATATGCTCAAAATGGTCAACAAAATTGTTGGTGAGCTCGCAGGTTTAAGTAATAAAAGTGTAAGTGATGCTGTATAAAGTAAATGATATGGAATACCATGAATACAGTTATATACACAAGTAAAATCACATGACATGAGCTTTGCAACCAAACCTAGCGACGTACACAAAGAAATTGTCGGCGTATATTCACCCAAGACCCGTACCTGGCTATTGTTGGTACTAACTAGTATACCAACACGAGGGTGGGGGTGTCAACCTAGTAGTACTACCAATACCTAACCGTCGGTTCCCACACTGGAATTAAATAGTTGCAAAGATAGAACCACACAACAGACCCAAGCATGTATCAGATAAGTACTTGCAACACAGTATCACGTTGATTCCTTGTATGAAAATTGTATGTATGTAGTACAGCATAGAAAACGGGCGAGCATACTTTTCCCCCATGTTGTAAATGTTTGTAAAATAGTATAAGCATAAAAAGGGGCCACGAAACTCACATGTTAAGTGGTAAGTATGAAAGTTCAAGATTTCCAACAGTTGAATGCAATGATCGGTCAAACACCTATTGACAGTTATTGTCAGACATTAATGACATGCATAAAGCGTATAGCAATGTTTGGTCGGTTCGGGTTGTATCGGTTCGGTGGTGGGTAGCACACACACAAGCGGACACACGCATCATCAGACACACGACGGGACCAGACGCACGACCCAACCTCCATGCGCACGAATCAACCCTCAATCGTGCGAATTAGCTACTTTCGTGCGATTGAACCTTCATTCGTACGATTGGACTCAGTCGCACCACACAACACACACATTCGCACGACCCAACCTCCATGCGCACGAATCAACCCTCAATCGTGCGAATTAGCTACTTTCGTGCGATTGAACCTTCATTCGTGCGATTGGACTCCAGTCGTGCGAAACACGCACAATCGCATACACTCAGTCGGTCACCTGACTCAATCGCACACAATCATCCACACGCATGACTCAATCGCATACAAACACCCAGTCGCACGACTCAGTCGCACGACATGCCTAGTCGCATGACTCAGTTGCACGATTGACTTAGACGCATGATTCAGTCGCACGACTCACTCAGTCGCACGACTCAATCGCATGACAGACCCAGTCGCCCGAACTGCAGAATCGCGACTGTGGTCGGGCTAAGCAGCCCCCGAGCTGCTCTAGCGCGGGTTTTATACCACGAGGATCTCCAGAAACACTCAACAAACATACACAAACATGAAACACAAGCAGAAAGACCTCACACGCACCCACTCGACCTCATGTGCTCGGATGAACCCGAGCACCCGAAACCCTAGAAAACGCAGTAGTAAAACCGAACCAAAAACGGGTTGAACAAGGTTGTCTACCTGCTAGGAATGCGTACACACGATGATACCCAAGATTTGGTAGTGAAAACGCGACAAACGTGACGATTTTTGGTGCTAGATCGAGAGTGAAAATGGAGAAAAGGTTGAAGATGAAGAAGATGAAGATGAGGATAAATGGCTGGAAATGGGGCTTATATACCCAGCCCAAGTTTGCAAAATTACAAGTTTAGTCCCTGCACTTGACCCTCGAGTTTCCCAAAAATTGTTTCGGTTGATTACGATCTTAAAATGTTCGTTATATTACTGTTAAAAGCGTATTTATTGGCATTTGATAGCCTAAAATGGTTTTATTAGTGACAATGGTCGAAATTAAAAATGATATATTTGGTGGTAATGGTGAATGAAATTTATAAAAGTTTTATGCTTAACACACGTTCTCGAAGGAAGTACAGGCACAAGGAAAAATAAGCAGACATGATTCCGTAAAGCAGGAGTTCATGAAGAAAAGGAAGATTAATTAAAATATTTCCATGTTATTTATGTCGTTCGACGGACCTTAAGGTGACGGATGTCACATACCCAGACCTCTTCCAAGTTCTCCAAGAGCTGCAACAAATCAAGCTTCCACTATTCACAGATCTGACAATGTAACCATATCAAGGAATAGTGAAGCTTCAACAAGTGAATCACCTGCTGATCCTCAAAACTCATCAGGTGATCCTACACAACAATAGCATCTTGAAGGAACATGCAATTGTTAATGCCACTTCACAGCCAACCATTGATGATGTTTCTCATTCATTCAATGAGTCCTCATTAAATGACTTTGAAACAATAGCTGGACAAAGTGTTCAAGTTCCTGAGTAGAATATGTCCAACCTGGATCTATCTCTGCAACTAGAAGTGATTCCTTATCTTAGAATTCATAACACTCATCCAACTAAGAACATCATAGGGGATGTCTCTGAAGGTGTGAGAACAAAAGGGCAGACTCATCATGGGAATGTTTGCTTGTACTCATGCTTTTTATCCCAAATGGAACCCAAGAAGGTGGAAGATGCCTTGAAAGATAGTAGTTGGTTTGAATCAATGCAAGAGGAGTTGCTTCAGTTCAAGAGACAAAAGGTATGGAACCTATGTCCACTACCATCTGGTCAAGTACCTATATGCACTAAATGGGTTTTCAAAAACAAGAGAGATGATAGAGGCTTGATTATCAAGAACAAGGCAAGATAGTGGTTCAAGGATACACCCAAGAGGAAGGAATCGATTATACTGATGTCTTAGCACCTGTTGCAAGACTTGAGGCAGTTAGGATCTTCCTTGCTTATGCTGCATCCAAGGATTTCACTATCCATAGCTTGATGTCAAGTGTGCTTTTCTATATGGGGATATAGATAGGGAAGTTTACATGTGCCAACCTCCAGGATTTGAAGACCACAACACCCCAACTATGTGTGCAAATTGGATAAGGCTCTATATGGGCTGCACCAAGCACCTAGGCTGTGGTATGAGACTCTGTACCAGTTTCTTCTGAAGAATGGTTACACTAGAGGTACCACTGACAAGACTCTCTTCATTAAAAAGTTGGAAAGGACATTTTGCTTGTTCAAGTCTATGTTTATGACATCATATTTGGTTCTTTAAATGACCAAATGTGCAAAGACTTTGAAAGAATTATGAGAAGAAGTTTGAGATGAGTTCCATGGGAAGAATGGACTTTTTCCTTGGAATTCAGGTGAAGCAATTGAAGGAAGGCTTCTTCATCAATCAATCCAGTATGTCAATGACATCTTAGAGAGATTTGAGATGAAGGACTGCAAACCAGCCAAGACACCCATACCCAGAAACCATAATCTTTGTCCTGACCTTGAGGGGGAGGATACTGATCAACATTAGTACAGGGCAATTATTAGTTCTCTGATGTATCACACAGCTAGTAGACCTAATATCATGTTTGCTACTTGCATCTGTGCAAGATATTAGGCTGCTCCAAAGGTGTCTCACCTAGCTGCTGCAAAGAGAATCCTCAGATACCTCAAAGAAGCACCTAAATTAGGTCCCTGGTATCCAAGAAATAGTGATTTCAATCTTTATGGATACTCTAACAGTGACTATGGTGGCTGCAACATTGACAAGAAATCAACATCAGGAGATGTCAATTTCTTGGTGGAAGGATCATCTCATGACAATGCAAGAAACAATCTTGTGTCTCTACATCAACTACTGAAGTTGAATACATTGCTGCTGCTAGCTGCTGTGCTCAGCTACTATGGATTTAGAACCAGATGTTAGACTATGGATTCAACTTTATGAGCACTCCTATCCATATGACAACAACAGTGCTTTCTCCATCACTGAAAATCTAGTGAAGCACTCCAAGACAAAGCATATTGATATCAAGTACCAGTTCATTAGAGATATTCATGAGAAAACTTTGATTAAGCTAATCAAAGTTGATTCAAATGAACAATATGCTGATTGTTCACCAATGCTTTTGATGAACAAAGATTTAAGTATCTCATAACAGCTATTAGGATGATAAACATTGGTTAGATTACCTCTTTGAAAACCTTTTAATATGTAATTTCTTATGTCAACACAATATAATCGCTGTTACAAAAGATCTCTCTGAAATTTTCTAAGTATATTTCTTCCGAAGAGAAATTAACCCTAAGAAGATATTTTAATATCTTCCGAAGCAAAATTTCTCCAAGGGTAATTTTATTCTCGGAAGAGTTTTTTTGTCTCGAAAGAAGTGATTGATTCAATATCAGATCTACTTCCGAATCTTATACAACTCTCCATTTAGAAAGCAATCCTCACCTTCGGAAGCAAAGTCTTTTCTTCGGAAGTAAGAGTTGCCTTCGGAAGACAAATTACCTTCGGAAATGTTATATATTCAGAGAGAGATTTTACTATGTAACGGAAATCTCTTGGGCCCCACGCTGTAAAAAGCAAAGATTTTGTCAATGATGTTGATTATTTAACTAAATTAAACCTTACCGCCACTATCAATTTATCCACTAAAACATCACATCACCTTATCCTAACCCCCATTACCGCCTTTCCACTCTCTTTTAAATAATCTTGACTATTCACTTTCATCTTCTTACCTAAATTTTACTGGACTAAAAATATGCTTCACTCAAACTTTACCCAATCTCAATTTCGTCCTCATTCACCTTGCTCAAATGGCACTCAACCCTCAGCACAACCGGTCGCATTTCTAGATTCTTCAAGAGATGATGACTTCTCTGAAATCATCTCCTTTCTCACCCAATCATCTTACTACACAACCCTTACCGTTGACCCCATTATTTACTCCAATCACATGGCCGAATTTTGGGACATTGGTCAAGTTGAAACCCTAAATGGAATTCGTGTGATAAGATCCCGCATTTGTGGACAAGAGTTAGTCATCACTGAATAGCTTATCAGGAGCATCTTGAGCTTTATGATGAGGGAGCTCCTACTGAATTTACCAAAATAGATTTAGACAGCACTTACATCCTCATGGGATATGGTGGAGACATGAGCAGGTTGACTGTCTACAAATCAACTTCTCCTACAACTGGAAGTTCCTCCTGCACGTTGTCCTCCACTGTCTATCAAACAAATTTGGGGGGATAGGACCAAATCCCGTATGTACTAGGATGCTTAGTTCATGGACTGGTGAGAGGCCTCCGCTTCAATTAATCAAGATTTGTGTTGACCAATCTCATTAGGAATCTTCACAGGGAAACATTCTTTATGTATCCCAGATTCATTCAACACATCATCAACTATGAGCTGGACCAGAGTCAGCTTGTCTGTGCAGCTGCTCTAACTGTTCTTCTCATGAGGCCTACCATCTTCAAGACTTTGAAGAAGGTATCCACCAATTTCACTTGAAGGTACACTTCTTTACTTTTAGGTATATATGAGCACATAGCTCCTGGTGACATCTCTGTTCACCCCACAGGTGATGAACCCACACCAGCAACTGCCCCCATAATGCCAACACTACCTTCTCACCCCATCACCATCACATACCAGAGACGTTCTAAGTGAACCCTTATTCAATCTACTTTGATTGAACAAGTTCTTCCTGTTCAATCCAAAAAGACTAGAGTGGAACAATAGGCTCCCACTCAGTCTAAGGTCTCACCATCCTTCTCATTTGACCTCAATATGGGTGATGAGTCTCCTCAGTCTCAAGCCCATGAGCCCCAAACCCTAGCCACAAGCCCTCAGAGTGAGTATTTGTTAGGATTTGGTATTTAAACGAAACACCAACTGATTAACATGTTAAACCAAACCAAATAGTGCGGAATCCTATTTGATTGGCGATCCAATCAGTGAGAACGTATGTAGAAACAATAATATATTGGATCTAACGTCAAGAATCAATTCGGAATCGATCTACAACGTTCTATGAACTTGGAGTACGAACTTAGAGGCTTCTGGATGGCTAGGGTACGTCTGGAGTCGAAGTGGATTGAATGCTTACATTTTTCCACGAATTAGGTGGTATTTATAGTTTAGGGTTGCTCATTCGGGTGACTGAACCATAAGCATGGTTCATTCATGCGATTGAGCCATGCGGTTGATCCATTCGCACGGCTGAGTGTTCAGTCGTGCGACTGAGCCAATCTCATGTTATAGTCATACAACTGATCCAATCTCCTTGTTCAGTCGTGCGACTGAGTCATTCGTATGAGGGTGTTCATGCGTATGGTTCATTAGCATGTGCCATTCGCATGATACCTTCATGTTATTAAGTTTGAATATATTAAACATAGTAATGTTATTTATATTAGTTCAATCAACCACAAAGCTATATAATCAAGTCAATATGCGTTAAACAACTCATTAATGAAATATTAAACATGATAAACACAACCAAACATTTGCATTTCATTAAGTACCCAACTATTACATAAGCGTAAGACAACAAAGACATATTACATTAAGATCAAAATCAAGGTACACATGTATCACCAAACTCCCCCTTGGACCTAGATTCATCTATTTTCTTACCTTCTTCATAACCTCCTCGTACTTCTTGTACTTATCCTCTCTTGTGACTCCTTGCATGTATTTCAAATGCAAAGCAGAGTCGTATCACATTTTGGAACTGGAGGGCTTGTATAATATCTTGCGTGTCATAGAATAGTGGCCACTTGTATAGTGTGTAGACATCTTCAGCTGACAAGTTTGTAAGCCGCATCGGGTCAAATACCCTAATAGTATCCATTCAACCCTCTTTGTTCAGAACTATGACTACCTCCCCTGTTCTCCAATCATAGTACCACCACTTAAAGTGTGGAGTGAAGTCTTGTGGCATTTTCCTGAGAGGGATTCTTCACATTGTTCTTGGGGGACTCCACTTCAGCAATATTTTGGGCTTTCCAATTATGGGATCAACTTCAGAACGTTTGATATACCTCGTAGGTTGTTGAGGTTTGAAGTTGACCCACCTGGTTTGGTACTCTTTCTTCAAGGCAGCCTCAAACCAGCCTGACATCTTCCTCGGGTCAGCATATAACAGCTTCAATTTAGCCAGCTGGTTGAGCTCAAAACCAGGTAGAGACTTTAGATTATGTGGGAATCTGAAGTACTCAATACCCTTCTCTCTCTTTACCGCGTATACATTAAGATCATCAAAAGAGCCCACATGATAATCTTGCCTGACACCTGTGATGTTCTTCACTTTGTAGAGCTTGGTGTAGACATTCGGTTTAGGAGCAGCGCGTTGTGCTCGGATCTCCTCAAAACATGCAGCCCATTCAGCCTTTCTGATATCTACATCGATGTTTGAGGCTTGGGCTTGTTCTTCAACCTTCTCAGACTCTTGCTCCATCTTATCCAATATCTCAAATGTATCACTGTCCAGAGAATCACCCAGATTAGGGACCACATTTCCCTCTTGTCAGCGTACTCAGGATAGTGCTCTGCAGTGACGTCCTCGATTTTTATTTCATCAATATCGTTCAGCTCGTCATCACTGGTTTCTACAAAATTTGGAGCGTCCTTGACAATCTCCTCGGGATTGAGCTTGAACATTTCTGCAATTTGCTCGTCAGTGAGATTGTGAATTATTTCCCCTTCTTCAGGGGTGTAACTCACTGATCTCCTGACAATCCCTTGCAGATCAAGAATCATGGTTAGTTGAGTCTTGAACTGCTGAAGGGGAGCAACGTCGTATTCGTCCCTTTGAAAGTCTGGATCTGCTTGATTTAAACATTCAACACAGCAATCATTAGTTACTAATCAAGACATAACCATAATAAGCAAGACATAACCATTTACATAACATATAAACATTCATTTCATTAATTTTATATATGATCCAAATACAAATGATTTTAAATAACAATAAAACATCTAAGCATTACTCTTGTCCTGGATCATCGGCTCTTCTGCTGCCGGGTTGGATGTGGAGGCACTTGGATCTTGAGTTTGTTTGGTCCTCCTTTCGCTTGCTGATGTGGCACCCGTAGCTGAAGAGTCATCATCATCATCACTAACACCAGTATCACCATAGTGATCATCACCATCATCATCATCATCACTATCATCATCAGCATCATCGTCTCCATCACCTTCTCCTATCTTTAAGGGCTCGTCTTCTGACCCTTTGAGCTTTAACACAGAGATTTGTTTGTAGCCTCCAGCTCCTCAATCTTTTTGGCGTGTTGCTCCTGGAACTGACACATATGATGAGCCTTCGCATCGATCAATCGAGCCTGATGAGAAAGCTGCTGAGATTGGACAGTGGTCAGGTCTACCAGCTGTCGTATCTTAGTGGTGTTCTCTTCATTTGAAACTAACAGCCTCAACACCATTCAGTTAAGTGCTGAGAGCTATTCCTCTACCTCACTGGGAGGTAAATGTGATCCTTATGGATATGTAGAGAAAGAAGGTGGTACATTAGGATGGCTAGTGGTGGTGGTGACAGTGGTGAAGATTAGAGGTGGTATAGATGAAGGTGGTGGTGGTGTAGGTGTGAATGATGTGGTGGTGGATGGAAGGGTGGTGGTGGTGTTAGGTGGAATGGTGGTAGGGATGGTGGCTGTGGTGGTAGGTAGAGTGGTGGTGGTTGTGGTGGTGGTTGTGGTGGTAGTAGTGGTAGTAGTGGGGGTGATGAAGGTGAGTCTTCGCTTCTTCTTCTTCATGCTGTGGGGCTGAGCCATCCTCTTTTTCCTCGATCTCGTCGAGGAGGATCCTCCCCCTAGAACACGGCTTGGCAGATCGGGAGCATATGTAGGATCAGCGTCAGTATCTCCCGACCCGCCAGGGCGTCCACCAACTACCCGGAGCCCCTGTTCTGTGGGAACGACTTTACTTCCCACAGTCTGGGTTAGTGGCTCCTCATTCGACTCCTCTTCCTCACCAGGTATGAAACCCTGGTGGAACCCAGCAGTCTCAGCTCTATCTCCAGTGGGGGCAGATGCGGGAGATGCAATATTAGCAGTGGGGCCCCTTGGTTGAGTAGGCCCTTCATCTCTAGCATCCCCGCTATCATCATCATGGGAGTCATCATCAGGGAGCTGTAGCTGCTTTACCTCAGAGTCACTGTCAATGTGACACCATTTACGCCTAGCCGGCGCACGTAATCCTCTCGGGCCAGATGCCCAAATAATCTCCTCACAGGGGGCTTAACCTGCTTCCCCCTGTAGGCCTTCATCCTACCCAAGGTGGTATCGTCCATCACCTCGAGTACCACCGCATCCTCCTTCTCCTTTGGCAAGGAGGGAGCTTCTGGTCGATAATCATTTGCATAAAGCGAGGGTACATGCAGAAGCCCTCCTTCCTTTCCCCTCAATGTTCTCCACCAAGTAGGTGAAGATCATCCTGGAGAAGCTAAACAGGTGGTTCAGCACCAATTTAGCATACGCGTTCTGGATCTGATCGGAAAGCTTATTAAAACCTCCTTTCCAAGATGCTATACACTTTAGCAGAATGTGCGCAAGGTACTTGAACTAGGGGCACAGGTTGCTCTTTTTGAACACCCCTGCATTGATGTCCCTAGCGTACTTTGTGCGCAGGAAATAGCCTCGGACAGTAAGGGGGTGTAGTCGTGTGGGGCATTCAGCATCATCCCCAAGCTGTAGCACTGTCCTGAGATCATCCTCAGAGATCTCAATGGCCTCTCCAAATATCAAACTACGGATACGATGAGGCTCTGAGGATCTATCAACTACAGCGCCTTCCTAGAAGGCCTGCTGCATCGAACGGTACGGTGTACATGGAGTAGAGATGGTGTGAAAGATCCTCGATCTTCTGAGAAACGTGATGATGCCAGAAAATTCAGGAGCGTGTCTGGATGACAGATCCAGATGAGCACAAATATTATACTTAGTGCTCATAGTCCATCGACTCGCCATCTATTACACAATGAGTATAAACATTAGTATCCGTTGATTAATAATATCTTGAATCACTTGGACTTGAAAATATTCTTTTTGATCTGTCGTACGAATGAGACTATGCGACTGAGATCTAGTCGTGCGCATGAGTTGTGCGACTGAGATCTAGTCGTGCGAATTACCTCATACGTACGACTTGTCATGCGACTGAGCTCATACGTATGTAAACTCATTCGTGTATATCAGTCGTGCGACTAAAATCATACGCATGGTTCAGTCGTGCGGTTTAGTCATTCGCACTACTCAGTCGTGCGACGGAAGTTCATCAACCTGTCCATTCGTATGACAGTCTGCTGTTCAATTCAAATTCAAGTTTTAACCAATTCTTATCATTTGATGTCGTGTTTTGGTTTACTGGACTCGCAATCATTATACTTAACACCTAATAAATTAATTTCATTGTTGGCTTAGATTAATTGGGTTATTTAGTCCAACAAGTCTCGGTTCTTGGTTAGGGCCGAAGTTAGTGATTTTGGAATCAAATTGATTGAAATTTGGGTGGATTGCACCACATAATACCTATAAAATCAATGGAAATCGTCAGCGCACAACAATCCGTGGTATAGAATAATCAAATGAAAATTTGGCAGAGTACGATAGTTCGTGCAAATTAGTGCAGTTTTGGGGGTGATGAATGACTGCGACCGACTACCCCTCTATTTATACTAGGGTTTCTTTCAGTCGTGCGACTGAGCCCAATCGCACAGTTGTTTCGTGCGACTGAAGATCAGTCGTGCGACTGGCACAATCGGTCACTTTCAGTCGTGCGACTAGAAGTCAGTCGGGCGACTGTGTCATTCGGTCACCTTTATTCATGCGGTTCGCCCATTTTAGGTGTCCAATCGTGTGAGCTGAGTCATACTAATGGTCCAATCGCATGTATGGCCCATACGTGTAGGCTAATCATGTGATTGGGCACATTCGTATCCTTCAATCGTACGACTAGTCCATGCTCATGGTCCAGTCATGCGAATGAGTCATACTCATGTTTTTTTAACTTTATGCCAATTTTACAATTTTACACCCTTTTAACTTTTGAATAAACGTTATGTGCATTTGATCATCTCAGACATGATCCTTTTACATTGAAAAGCCTTTGATCAACTTAGACGTGATCCTTTTAAAACATTTTGTCACCTCAGACGTGACTTAATTTTTCGATTGAAAGCACGTGTGGTCACCTCAGACGTGACCTTTTAGATGATAAGGTTCCTTATCAACTTCCATGACATAGTCCTATACTACACAAAACTGAAATAGACTAACTTTGTACTGACATAAAAGAAATACTGCTGAAAGTTAAATTAGGACATGTTTTTGTGTTTTTGTGAGGGTAAATTCCTAAGACGTATTCTAAGGACTACTTTTTCTGAGAGAGCAGTCTTAATCTTTTAAACCATACATGGACCAATTCAAGCTGGAATCATACAGGAGATTCAAATTATTCAGGACAAGTTATTTAAGAAGACTTTGGTGCTCTATTCTTGTTTTTCATGTGGAGTCTGTTAGCAAGGCTAGGAAATCATGCTAGTACTCTCAGGTCCCCACACTGATTTGAACTGTCAAGAATTGTAGCCACAATGATTGTCAGTATACTTGTCCTCTTAAGTCCATACACAGACTTCAACATAGTTTGGTGATAGTTTTAAGGTTTGTTTATTTCAACAAGCATTTGTGGATCCCACACTTACATGGTAATCAACATTCCTCAGGAGATTTTCGAGCGGTCTCAGGGTAGTATTCAAGAAGAGACTATTCTTAGAGCTTTCAAAGAGAAGCCAATCCTCAGGTCAGTGCCACCGCAGAGCAGAGTGGCGGCAAACAACAAGAGTTCTAGAATATATAGGTTATGTTTATCCTCAGGTCAGTGCCACCGCATAGCAGAGATGCACATAACCTATCTTCTTGTTTGAGCAATTTTCATTCTTTTAGCACAGATCTCACCAACAACATAGGTCATCAGTTTGATTCTATTTGCATTTTTCATGTGCTTTTGCTCATGCTTTGGTCTTACGCACATATTTGTGGCGTTTATTTTGCTCGTCACCCCTTATTGGAATCTTGTTGATTGTGTTAACCAGGAATAAGGTGTTGCCCACAACTAGTCAAACATTTTAGTTTAATCTAGAGATCACCAAAAAAGGTCTAGTCATCTATTGTGTTGAACCTACCAACATATCATATGCGGTCTAGCAACCTCTACGTCTACTTTCTTTGTGTTACCTTAGTAGTATCTAGCTTAGCTATCATATTTCCTTTTATATTTCTCAGACTACACAGACTTATACTTGAGCTTTGCATCTTTTTCAATTTTGATTTGCTAAAGTCCCAAATGATTTGTACCTATGTACTATCATATTCCAGAATTGAATCGGTATCACACATACGATCTTATTTATTATGAGCTTGCCTCTCCTTTCCCTCGCCCCCCCTTTTTTCATATTACTGCCAAACCTGTTCTCCCCCTAAAATTCTAAAACCGTCACGGATATGCATTTTAGGATTTTAATAGGCAAGGAAATAAAGCAAATGTAAATAAACTAATTAAATTAAGCAAACATAAAAGGATAAAATTAATAAAATTAAATTAAAAATTGAAAAATTAAAAGAGACAAGACAGGACGCATCGGACTATACATGGTCATCTTCGGGTATGACCTCAGTTTTTTTAACTCCGTTGACCTCTAACAAATATAAAAAACGTGGTTTGTCAAATGCCTTTGTATAGAGGTCAGCGCGTTGAAAATTTGTGTTTATTTTTACCACATCAATTAAGTTCTTTTCAAAGCAATCATGTATAAAGTGATATTTAATTCTGATGTGTTTGGTCTTAGGATGTTGGACCGGGTTCTTAGTGACTGCAATCGCAGCAGAGTTATCAACAAAGATAGGAGTAGAAGAGAAATGAAAACTGTAAATTTGCTGTTGAATCCATATGATTTGAGAACAGCAGCTTGCAGCAGCAACGTATTCAGCTTCACAGGTTGATAATGCAACCGAGGTTTGCTTCTTACACTGCCAGGTTACTAATCTCCTTCCAAAGAACTGACACCCTGCTGATGTAGACTTGTAGTTCATCTTGCAGCCGCCGTAATCGAAGTCACTATACGCTGTAAGCTCAAAGTCATCATCATGAGGATACTACAACCGAAGTGTGGGTGTTCCCTTCAGATAACGAAATATCCTTTTGAACCCAATAGATGGTTCACCTTAGGCTTTGCCTGATACTATGAGCATAAACATGTAGCATACATGATATCAGGTCGTGAGGCAGTGAGATACATGAGAGATCCAATCATCCCTCGGTACATAGTGGCATCTACCTGATCACCATTCTCATCAGTCACTACATCATGGTTTGTAGCAAGTGGAGTTCCAGCTGTAGAAGCATTTTTTATGTCAAACCGACTGAGAATGTCACCTACATACTTGGTTTGATGTAGGAAGATCCTATTTGGTGTCTGATCCACCTGTAACCCGAGAAAGAACTTCATCTCTCCCATTGAACTCATCTCAAACTCCACCTTTATTACTGCTTCAAACTCTTTACATAGTTCTTCATTCTTGGAACCGAAGATTATGTCATCGACATAGATCTGTACCAACAGTAAATCTCCATCTTTTTCTTTTATAAACGATGTATAGTCAATGACTCCCCTGCGAAAACCGTGTTTCACAAGATGAGTTGAGAGTTTCTCATACCAGGCCCTAGGAGCTTAATGAAGCCCATATAGAGCCTTGTCGAGTTTGTAAAGTCTGTCCTGATGATATGGGTCCTCAAATCCCTCGGGTTAACTGACATACACTGTTTCTCGGATCTCACCATGAAGAAATGCACTCTTATCATCTAGTTGATAAACTTTGATTTTCATATAAGATGCGTAGGCAAGGAAGATGCGGATGGCTTCCATCCTTGCCACTGGTGCAAACACTTCATTGCAGTCGATACCCTCAACTTGTCGAAAACCCTGAACAACAAGCCGAGCCTTGTTTCTGATGATCACTCCCTGATCATCCTTCTTGCATTTCAAGACCCATTTGGAGCCGATCACTTTAGCACCTTTAGGTCTATCCACTAGTGTCCATACACCTAACTTCTTAAACTGTAGAAGTTCTTCCTACATGGCACTCACCCAAGCCTCATCATTTAGTGCTTCACTAACATACTTTGGCTCAAACTGAGACACAAAGCAGTGGTAGGCACCGTCGTGAAGGTATCCCTTTTCCATCAACGAGGCATAATCAGCTGAGTATAGCTGGTTTCTAGTTTGAACACATGATCTCACATCTCCTATAATATTATCCAAGGGATGATAGACGTTTACACGTGAGCCAGGAGTTGTTGGAACAACCACCTCAGAGTCAAGTTTATGAACATTTGGTTCTGGATCTGAGGCAATCGGAGTCTGAGGTTCCAAAGGTTCAGAAGCATCACTAGCAGATGCTTGTGGACTTATGGTAGTCAGAACCTGTACATCCTGGCTGATCTGATCATTTTCTTCATCAGAGGAGAGTCACTCACATCAAGTGCTCCCCCTGAGTTGGTAGGAGATTGACTTGTTGAATCTTGAGATAGTGTGTTCAAGACACCGTATATCATCTTGTTTGCCAACTCGTCTTCTGAAGAAGAAAGAGGTATGTTGAAGGACTTGAAGAATCCATCATAGTCGAAGAAGTAAGCAGGCCCTTTTCCAGCAGGCGGTGTGATATATCTCTGAACATCAACATTACACCACACCTCTACCTGACCCGTTGAGTTGTTGTAAACTCTCTTGTTCGGAATGTTGTATCCTAGAAAAATCCCTTCATCAACCTTCCACTAAATTTTCCCTCCTGAGTCTTCTTCAGCAGGGTGCACGGAGCGCCAAACGCCTCGAGATATTTAGGTTTACGTCGTTGTAATAACTCGTAGCACAATTTTCCATGGCGTTTCACAACCAGAACTCGATTAAGCGTATAACACGCATTTGCCACTGCTTCATTCTAGAATTGGATCGGCATTTCGAGTCTGCCAACATAGTCTGTGCCGTCTCTATCAAGCTACGGTTCTTCCATTCAGCAACTCCATTCATCTGACGGGTGTAGGCCGAGGTAAATTGATGCACAATTCCTTTTTCCTTACAATAGGCCTCCATCCACTGATTCTTGAACTCGGTTCCGTTGTTTGAGCGCACCTGTCGTACCTTCAGCTTGTATAGGGATTCCAGTGTTGTTACCAATTCCTTGAAGGATTCAAAAGTTTCTGATTTGGATTTCAAAAACATTACCCAAGAGAACCTTGAGTAGTCATTAGTAACTACATATCAATACAAGTCACCTGCGATGCTTCTTGTACTGACTAGACCAAACAGATCCATGTGAAGAAGCTCTAAAGGAAGTTCTATAGAATGAACATTCTTTTCCTTATGAGCCTTTTCCGTCTGTTTGCCCTTTTTGCACGCAACACAGAAATCCGGGAGTTGGAAGTTTTTGACATTTACTCCTCTCACAAGATCATTCTGGATCAAGTGATTCATTTTCCTCGGATTTATGTGTCCCATTCTCCTATGCCAGGAGATGGAGTCCTTCTCAGTAGCTTTGGACAAGAAGCATTAGACTTCATGATCCGTTGTAGAGGCCTTTGAGAGATCCAAGACATAAAGATCATTATATCTAGAAGCTGACATTAGGATTGGTCCTCCGGATCACATAGTCCTTCTTCAGAACGTAGCACTTCTTGTTGTCAAAGACTACTTTGAATCCTTTATCCCAAATTTGGGAGACTGAGAGCAAGTTATTTTGTAATTGTTGGACGTAATTTACCTTATCAAACTTAACTTTCTCATTTCTCACTTCTCCTTGGGCTGTGATGTACCCGCCTTTGTTTCCAGCAAATGAAACATGCCCTCCTTTAATTTGTATGACATTTGATAAGAGAGCTCTGTTCTCTGTCATGTGCCTGGATGCTCCGTTATCTACAATCCACGTGTTAGTTTCAGCACTATAGCGAACACCCTGCACATTTGATGAAAACATTAGTTCATGTTAGGAACCTAAGCCTTCATTGGCTTGGGTTTTCCCGAGGCATCACATATCATAAACTCAACCCATTGACCATTCGAGGTTGAGTGAATCTCAGATTTCTGTTTGTTCTCATTGTCAGACACTAAGGCAAATTTTTGTTTCCATAGGCCAGCTTTGTGTAAGGCCTATTTGTGATAAACAGACGACTGGCTGATGGATTGAACTTTGGGTTCACTAGCCCTTTTTGGAGGCGTCATAGAGTTCCTCTTAGAAGAGCTAGTTTTATATGCATAAATTCAACTTTCCTCCTTGGTGTTTGGTAATAAGGAAACTGAGACGCTATGTGACCATACTCTCCACAATTATAGCAGATCTGCTTTCAACTTTACGGGTGATATGTTTTGGTGGAGATGTAAAAGTGACACTGTTGACCATATTTTGTTTGGATTGAAAAACTTCTTTATTTGATGTATTACTTGGTCTTACAAACTTAATTGGTTTACCTGAATTTACATCTTTTACTTCTTGTTTACCTGGACTTTGACATAATGTTCGTGAGTGATTAGGTTTAGTGGTCCTTTTGGGTTCTAATTTGACTTTGTTTGAACCTGAATTTAAATTAACCTTTTCAAACTCTGTTTCCAGGTTAACACAAGGCATATTTCCTTTTGCCCTTGAGGTGGCCTCCTTCTGTTTAGAATCAGATTCAATTGATTCACTTAAGGAATCTAGATCACTTACTAGAGGAGTGGACACCATGTTATCCTTGATGGGATTATCATTAATTGGTTTACTTTTAGTGTTCATCAAGGTCTCAGGTGGTGGTGGAACCACTTTGTATCCCAGCCCCTCCCTATTATTTCTCACTTTCACTAAGTGTTGGACAATGTGTGATGAGCTTGTCCACTGTGTAGTTTTTGTTTTAAAGAGTTGACTTCTACTTCTAAGACTGATTTCCATTTCTTAGTGTCCTCTAGGGAGTTTAGATAGTACCTAATGTCGTTTGCTTAGTTAAAGGCAACTACCTCTATTTCCCTAAGCTGTTTATTTAACAGGTCTATCTTTTCCTTGTAACTATGCTTGTTTTGTCTTAGCACTCTATTCGCCTCCGTGCATGGTTCCTGGTCCTTTACTAAGCTATCATTATGATCTAATAACCTAGTGAATTTTGAATCTATACTTTCTCTGATTTATTACATTCTAAACAAGCATGATTATTAAATAGTTGGTCGGTAGTACTTACCTGAGACGAAGAGGAATCAGCCATGAGAGCAGAATCTGTTGAATCTGGTACCTGTGATTTTGATGTTGAAGCAGATTTATCATCTTCAGGCAGGTGGTTGACCATGGGTCTAGTGTCTTTAGAATTTGACATGGTGAGGTCTACTGCTATGTCTCCCTCACTAGCCGAATCGTCATTAATGTCCTCCACATTAGCTATGTTGGACTCTCCCGGTGACATGAACCAAAAGCTCTAGTCCTGTCCTTCATCCTTATTAGCAGTTAAGGCTTTGGGGTCTTTACTTGATAAGGTAGGACTACTAGATGTGGCTTTGTCCTGACGATTGAATGATGAGAAGGGATTACCGTTCCCAGTCTTCTTTGGTTTTACACACTCCCTCTTGAAGTGTCCCTTCTCACCGCAGTTGAAACAAGTAACCTTTGACATGTCGAAGCCAAAGGTTGTGTCTTTGGTGGCGACCAAGTTCTGTCCGGTCTTTTTGAAAAACTTTTTAGCTCGTCGGATAGCACTTGCCAGAGCCCACATTATGTCTATACGTTCCAACTCCATCTCATCCACCTGTTCATAATCTTCATCTGCCAGGTGACAGTTTCCTATCTTTCTAGCAACTAATCCATCATAGGATTGAACCACAGCAGCTAAGAGGTCCATGTGTTCTTTGGCCACCTCCACAGTCACATTCCCGAAGTTGTCGGTTTTTAGTTTTGCTACATTAGCTTCAGGTATCATATATTGGGTGCTAGATGACCCTGACGATTCGGACCCTGAAGTTGAAGATTTTGCTGGAATTGCTGCGCTTGAGACGAAGGCAGTTTGCAGTGGTGCCCCAGATGTCTTAACTGAAGGAGTTGCATTGTAGAATGCAGGATTCTGATCGTAGTTGGCCTTTTGAGCTCTGTATTTCATTCTAAGCTCCTCTTCTCTCTGTTTTAGAATGAAGTCATTTATATCTAACTTTGAGGGCATCCCATTCTATCTAAGATTTGAAACAAACAAGCCCATTTTTCTGGCAATCCATCAGCAAAGTTGGATATCTTATTCTCTATTGACGTAATTACTCCATGAGTGTGCATCTCACTCATCAAGTGGTAGAATCTATCGATCACATCATCAAGGCCTTCTTTTCCCATAGAAGAGAAGTTCTCAAACTCCTTCTTCAAAGCTTTTGCCTTTATTGCCTTCAGTGAGGCATTTCTGTCATACCTCTTCTCCAACGCATCCCATAGTTTCTTTGCTTGAGTATACTCCGAATACTGATGGAAGATATCCTTCGGAATAGACTTAGTAAGCAAAGCGTAAACTTTCTTCTCAGCATTGTGTTTTACCTTCTGAGCATCCGACATGCCACTTAGAGTAAGTTTGACTCCGTCAGCTCCTACTGACATACTATACCCCGACTCGATTGCCTCCCACAAATTTGTATCTACTCTATTTAAGTAGATTTCAAATGTTGCTTCCATTGTGGGTAGTCGTCTAACGTAATAAGCTTCGGGGGTTTATTGTGAATACCCACTTCATTCTCCAACAGCAGTAGATTCTGAATATGTGTATCTCTACTTGCTTTGTATGCTGAAAACTGGTCCTCTATTTCACTTAACTTTAGTGTTTAACAAACTGCTGATGTATGTGATTGGTCTTATTTGGGCGATTGAACAAATGCGGATGGTTCAATCTTGCGACTGAACAAATGTGGATGAGTCAATCGTCCGAATGAACTAATGCGGTTGAACAGTCCGAATGAAGTTCTCAGTCGTACGAATGAAGGTACGAATGAGTCCAATTATGCGGTTGAGAATGCGAATGAACTCATTCGTGCGATTGAGCCAATCGTGCGACTGAACTGGCTGAAGTTTAATAATTCAAAGGTTAAATGTGTTTTAGTAGTAAAAACTCGAATTTTACCCTACCCTAATAGCCGTATGCAAGAAAAACTAAACTTTTAGGTCAGGAACGGCTAGGGTATGTCTGGAGTCGAAGTGGATTGAATGCTTACGTTTTTCCACGAATTAGGTGGTATTTATTGGTTAGGGTTACTCATTCGGGAGATTGAACCATAAGCATGGTTCATTCGTGCGATTGAGCCATACGGTTGATCCATTCGCACGGCTGAGTGTTCAGTCGTGCGACTGAGCCAATCTCATGTTATAGTCATACGACTGATCCAGTCTCTTGGTTCAGTCATGCGACTGAGTCATTCGTATGAAAGTGTTCATGCGTATGGTTCATTAGCAAGTTCCATTCGCATGATACCTTCATGTTATTAAGTTTAAATATATAAACATAGTAATGTTATTTATATTAGTTCAATCAACCACAGACCTATATAATCAAGTCAATGTGCATTAAACAACTCATTAATGAAATATTAAACATGATAAACACAACCAAACATTTGCATTTCATTAAGTACCCAACTATTACATAAGCGAAAGACAACAAAGACATATTACATTAAGATCAGAATCAAGGTACACATGTATCAACAATATTTACACTCTTCTGAGCAGCTAACAAGGACAGCCCCACCAGAGGCTCAATGCCTGTAGAAATTGACCAAGGTCCCGGGTCAGTAGGTTTAACCTCCTTATCTTTCATTGACCTTCTCTTCAAAAATAATGAAGAGATAACATCCGCCCATGGCAATGAAGATGATCTACAACACCCTCTCCAAGATCAACAAAGCCTAGAGAGATCCCTTATCTCTAGCCCCATCAGCAACCCATAACTAAGCCTAGAGAGTCCCATTGATGTGGAGGAACTCATGCAGATTCAGCTGCCACTATAGAAGGTGCCTTAATGGACCTTATGGACAGTGGTAACATCTCTAAGACTAAATCTGCGGCAACCATGCCTTTTGATGACTCTAAAAGAGATATCATTAAGCAAGGGAAACCAGGGTGCCAAGAAACCACATCTGGTGGTGAGGCTGAGCATACTAGGTATGTTACCTCATCTCCCCATGCTTCTTCAAAAGAAGATGAGGGAAGCATGAAACTCTTCATTCAAGACCTTCTTTCTAAAGTCTTAAACCTTGAATCATTGGTTAGAACTTTAGAAGAAAGGTCTGCCACTCAGCAACTTGAGATTGACAATCTCAAGGCTAAACTAGCTGAGAAACAGATTGAGAGATCTGTTAGGCATGTACCTGTTTAGGTCTACTTGACCTCTTCCTCCAGCTCATCTAGCTCTCAAGATGATGCTACCAAAAAAGAGAGAGTGTTCAAAGACAAACACTTGAGGACCCACAGAGCCAAACTTCAACTTTAACACTTTCAACTCCATTCACAAATTTGTCTGAGCCATTCACAAATTTGTCTGAGCCATCCAAGAGATCAGTACAGACTCTTTCCCAAGTTTCTGTTGAGATCCTTGATTGATCAACCAAGCCCTGATACTACCATGATGTACTTTAGAGCAGAAGAGCTTCAGAGGCTATGTGCACCTTTTACCATTGTGGAGGAAGTGGTCAACCTAAGGTCCAAATGGAACCTGAGATTCAATTCGAAGGGGAAATGAGGACTGATGGCCCAGCAACTAAAATAGTTGGGACAAATCTGCACCTCCTCAAACTTCCAAAGCTGAAGTTAAAGCCTCGGAAGAACAACCAAATTCTTCTGAAGCCGAAATGGAAGCTGCAGAAGGATTGTTCTCACTGTCCGAGGATCTAACCATCACATATGCAATCCTAGAACTTGCATCCGAGATGAATAATGAGGACTTTCGCGATCTTCCTCTAGCCCAGACACCCACTCTACCTCTCTCACAATCAGAATCCACTCTCCAAGAACCACCAAAGTCAAGCTCTTCAAGGGATAATAAGGGAAGAAGAAGATGACTGCGGAAGTGCTTCAAGAAGAGGAGAAGATTGAAAAATTAAAGAGAAAAGGAAGACTTCCAACTGGGAAGCTGTTGGCTACCAGTACAAAAGCAGCTATAGCCAACCAGGAGGCTGTCTACAATAAAAAGAGAAAAGAGATCATTGATTAGCTCATTCAGCTTGGAGCTACCAATGAAGAAACACTCATGCTACCACTAGAGTAGTTGGTGAAACTGGAAAAGGCAACGAGGCTGCAACATGAACTATAAAAAGAAGCAGCTAGGTTGGCCTTAGAGGAAGAAAAGAAAAAAAGAACAGAAGGAGGCTGACATGCAGCTTAGGAGGGAAAGGATAGAGTTCCTAACCTCCAGAGGCTTCTCTCTTCAAGAACTGTCTTCCCATAACAATGAAACGATCCTTTGGCTCTATAACAGGAGCAAGATCAAATGGAGAAAGAGAGAAGAAAAGTTGCAAGAGAAAAGTTAAAGGAGAAGAAAAAGAAGAAGGAAGAAGAAGAAGCAAGGGTCACTGCAACCAAGAAGCTCAGTGAGAAAGCCTGGATTAAAGACTATCTCCAGGCTCATGGCTTCTCTGGAAGGCAGGTGGGTCCAATGTTAGAAAGGACAGTCCAACGGATTGTCAGTGAAATCAAGGTTGACATCCGTTTGGGAAAAAGAAAAGAGATGTACAGAAGGGTACAGGGGATGACCTTCACTGCAACCACTCAACCCCAACCTGATCCATCTCCATTCACCATCAAAACTGAACCCTTTAGCCCTGAACCCACACCTTTACCCTCATCCACTCCATCTCCTCAACCATATAACATCCTATCCTTCAACCCAAAACACTTCCCAAAACCTCTGCACCATAACCGACCCTTCAACCTTCCAAACCATCCCCTCAGCCTTCCAAACATCTCTCTCTCTTGAGGAGTTCAAGGCAATCAAGACAAAGCTCACCAACTGCACAACTTTGAGCGACATCTCATGTGAGGAAGTCTCTATCAACATTACCTATGTTGATAGATCTTCACGTTCCCTCACAAGAGATCAATTTTTTGATTTGCCCAGAGGGACACTGGACCAGGCTGCTAGACTTCTAGGCATCAACTCAGATTCACTAAATGATAAAGAGAAGAGACTAAGAAGGAAACTGGTGACTCTGCTGGATATAAAGAAAGAGGACAAGATTCCTAGTCAGTCTCTTGTGCCTAGAAAAAATACTCCAGTGGAGGTTCGATAAAGCTACTCACAACTTTGTTGTGGAAAGAGAGAACGGTGAAGTCAACATATTGAATGCCACCTCTCTGTTACACTCTAGTAGGTTTGATATTGTTGAGTTAGCAGAGAAGCCATTTTCTAACCCCTCTAACTCTGAAACTACTGCTCTCATTAGGAATCCTCTCAGCAGTCTTCATCTTGCTGAGTTAACTGCAAAAGCCAAGATTGAAGAAGAGTTAAGATAAGAAGAAAGGAAGACAAGGAAGGACCTCCTACCAGGGCATAGCCTTTCTATAGATGGTGGAGGGTCCTGAATTGGAACCTATAGTTAGATGGGAATATGATTATAGCTCCCATCAACTAACTCTTTTCAGAGGGCCACAACAAATGGTACATATCATTCAGGGTGACAGACTAGAATTCTTGTCAATGAAAGATTTGTACAAACTTCTCAGTACCACATCAGGAAAGAACAAGGAAACTGATAAATACTTACTCTCCTTGGTGCTGAAGATTTTGAGAAGCAGACACAAGTGAGGTTTTGGTAGCATCAGCCTAGGGGGAGTTTGTTGGATCAAATAGAAGGCTGGTGCAACCAAAACCACATCACTTAGTCAAATTTTGGTGCTACTTAAAAAGGCTTCCGAAGCCAAGTGTGGAGCTTCCAAAGGAAGTAGAGTTCTTCCGAAGACAAAATGAAAGATTATCTTCCGAAGACAAACTCTACTTCTGAAGGCAAAGAACTTACTTTCGAAGATCAAGTCTAAGAAGAAGAAATCAGAAGACTGTTTCCGAAGTATGAAGAAAGAAGAAGCTCTCAAGCCTCGGAAGAACTAGCCTCTTCCGAAGTATAAGTGGCTTCGGAAGTACTTGTTCTTCGGAAACCATTTAACCTTTGGAGACACTGCTATGAACCGGTGGACATAAGTATGGTCTCTAACAACCCATTGTAGACCTTTGAGATACTGCATGGCGCTTTCTCAAAATCCATGTAGTTGACCATACTTTATTCCACTGTTCACCTTTTGTTAGATAGCACAGTTGCCAACTTTAGTTGGTGACAAAAGGTAAGTCATGGACCAGTCATGACTACCATATCTTGGATAAGACTTCATCTAAGATACCTTAACTCTAGCATTATAGTATTTTCTTTAGTTATAAGATCCCAGCTGGAATCAAAGTATATCCGACTGTAGGTAGTATTATATATAGTTTTCTCATTATACTCATAACCATGCTTGTAAGAGTCTTGTAACATTTGAGTTGAGAAGCAATATATGCAAGTACCTTGAAATTATCTATCTGTGTTTATTCATTACTTGTTATATTGTTATCAACTCTTATTGACTTTGCCTTCATCCGAGTGTTGTTCAAGTGAGCTTGAGAGAAAAACAAAGTGTTAGTGACATAAACCGATCCTGCATATATATATATATATACACATATATATATAGTACGTGTGCATGCTTGCATGCATAATATTTACGTGTGTATGTATTCAAATACATAACTTTGTGATATTACACACTTATATGATCAAAGCACATCTACATGTTGATAATAAATCATACACCAAATAAATTAAGATACAACTCAACTAAACACCACAATACAATACAAACTCAAAGAAGCTTGACATCAAAACAAAACTAAGCAAATCTTACACACTTAAACCTCAACCCTAAGCACCATTTAAGATTAAGACTCGGTTCATTAGAGCCTTTAGCCATCCGATTAACACCCAAAGTATTGATTAAACTTGTAATGATAACTTGGTGACTCATTAGTCTTCTTGCTCGACACCTAGCAACATTAGGACACCTTGGGCATCTTCAAATCTACCACATAGCAATGACTAACCTAAGCAATAATGACCACCTCATCACCTAAGCATAGTAATAATCATGAAGACTACACTATATCTGCACCATCATTCGAAGACTCCCCATGTCCACCATCTTTCAAACAAACACAACCATCACAACTCTCTCGATCACCTCCACTCTTTCCCTCAAAACTCTCGGCGACCTTATAACAACCATCACTATTGCCACCTTTCACCTCACGGTCACCCCCACACAAACCATTTATCACCACCATCTTCTACACTCTCTTTCGGTTTCAAATCTTGAAGTACTTATCATCGGTTTGTAAGAAGAAAACGATTTGGAAGCTTGACGACACTCACTCAACTTGGTCCATCGGAGAAAGAAGCTGCCATCAGTTATTGCAAAAGAAATTATCAATAATGGGTTGAAAATTATGTGCCAACTTACTAAATTCAATTTGATATGTATTTGACTATGATTGTGGGAACAATTATTATGAGTATGTTTGGACTATTAGGAAGTATTAATGTGCAAATTTTGATGATATTACTATTAGTAAACAAATTTTATAAATTATATAATTATTTGAAAGAAAATTTCATGCCGGAAGAACTAAACTTGGAAAGTAGTTGAAAGAATTATATATTGACTCTTATAATTTAAAAGACTCGCAAAAAACGTTTTGTGACCTAATTCAAGGTTTTGCATAAGTTATGAATTTTTAAAATTTCTGTTATTTGAAAATCGGGATAAATACTTAAACTATAAGATAAGTTATGAAAAATTTACAAAAAGCATAAAACTAGAATGGAACAGTCGGTATAAGAACTAGAATTGGATATATTCTGATATTTTTACTAGATAATGGCAAAATGATAAAAAATAATGAAAATAGACTCGGCTATGATTTAGGACATAAGAAAATTTTAAGAACCTATAAATGTTGTGAAATATTTTCCGACAAAGTTTGATAATTTTTGGAGGCTCAAAGGTATTTCTAATAATTTGTTCAAATAGTATAAAAATTATAGAAAATAACTGTAAATTATTGGAAAATGAAATGTTGATACATGTATGTCCCTAGATCATGATATGTGATGTAATAGATCTTGTTTGGTATGATTAATGAAATGATATTGATAGTTTGTTAGTTATAATGTTTAATGTTTCATTAATGTGTCGACATTGAATTGGTTAATTAGGTTAGTGATTGCTTGAATGATTACATATAATGTTTATTAATTAATACATTTAAACTTAACATAATGAAGTTCTCATGTGAATGGCTCATGCGAATGAACCATACGCATGAATAACTTCACACGATTGACTCGGTTGCATGACTAAACTAGGAGACTGGATTAGTCATACGATTGTAACATAAGATTGGCTCAGTCACACGACTGAACACTCAGTCGTAGGAATGAATCAACCGCATGGTTCAATCGCACGACTGAACCATACTAATGGTTCAGTCGCACGATTGAATAGTACCAACCTATAAATACAACTCAATTCGTGAAAAACAGTGACTCTCGATCAATTACGATTCCAGACGTACCCTAGCCATCCAGAAACCTTCCAATTCGTTCTCCAAGTTCATAGAACACATTAGATCGATTCCCAATCGATTTCTAACGTTAGTTTCAATCCTTGATTGATTCTTCGTGTGTTCTCACTGATTGCATCGCCAATCAAATAGGATTCCGCACTATTTGATCTGGTTTACACGTTAATCTCTAGGTATTTCGGTCAAATACCAGGTCCTAACAAGTGGTATCAGAGCATTGGCTCTTGATTACGTGTGATTCAATCAAGATTGATAAAAAGTTTGTGTTTTTGCACTAAAAATGCTATCTTTTGTGTCAAAAGTGATCTTGGACGTTCCCTGCTCATCAAAGTTTGGTTTCTACGGACTTAGGCAATTCAACCTTGCGAAAGTTTGAATTTTTACGGCTAAAACACGTTTAACCTAGAAATTTTCACATAACAGCACCTTCAGTCGCACGAGTGAGCCATTCGCACGACTGGACTCATTCGCATTGCTCAGTCGCACGATTGGACATAGTCGTATCTCCATTCGTACGATTGAACCGTTCGGTCGCACGGTTCATACGAATCAGATTCATTCGCACGACTGAGCTAATCACTTAGTTCAGCCGCACGATTGAACCAGTCGTAGAGTTCATACACACGACTGAGTGTTCATACGCACACCTAGTCCATTCGCACCCTTCAGTAGGCCGACTTAAAATTGCTTATTAGACTTAAAGTTATTTACAATGGAAGATCAATTGTCAGCCTTTACTGCTGGGAAGGACTCTAGGATCCAGAACCTGCTGCTACTTGAGAGTGAGGTGGGTAATCATAATAAACCACCAAAGCTTTTAACGTTAGATGAGTTTCCCCACTGGAAACAACGTTTTGAGATCTACCTCAATGGAGTGGATCCGAATCTATGGGAGGCCATCGAGATTGGATATAGTACACCGGTGGGAGCCGATGGAGTAAAGTTAACCTTAGGAGGGATGACAGACACGCAGAAAGTCAAATATAATGCAGAGAAGAGGGTCTATGCATTGATTACACAGTCTATCCCTAAGAGATATTCCACCAGTACTCAGAGAATAAGCAGTCCAAGAAACTATGGGATGAGCTAGAGAAGAGGTACGACGGGAATGCCTCGTTGAAGGCAATCAAGGCTAAGGAGTTAAAGAAGGAATTCGACAACTTCTCATCGATGGGAAACGAGAGTTTGGACGATGTTATAGATAGATTCTACCATCTGATGAGTGAACTGCATACACATGGGGTGGTTACTACCATGGAAGAGAAAGTTAATAATTTTGCAGACGGATTGCCTGAAAAATGGGTTTCATTCGTGTCTAATCTTAGATAGAATGGAATGCTGTCAAAACTAGATATTAATGACTTCATTCTTAAGTTACGAGAAGAATCACTTAGAATGAAGTACAGAGCTCAGAAGTCTACGTACAATCAAAATCCAGCTTTATATAATGCCACGCCTTAAGCTAAGACATCTGGAGCACCCCTCCAGACTGCATTTGTGTCTAGCTCATCGAGTCCTACACATGCACCTGCTTCAGGTTCAGAAACATCAGGGTCTTCTTGTACCCAATACATTGGATCTGAAGCGAATGCTACTAGATTGAAGACCGAGAACCTCGGTAATGTGACTGTAGAAGTAGCTCGAGAGCACATGGATCTATTGGCAGCAATGGTCCATTCCTATGATGAACTTGTTGCTGGAAAGATTGGAAACTGCCATCTGGCAGACGAGGACTACGAGCAGGTGGACGAAATGGAGCTTGAGAGAATGGACATAATGTGGGCCTTAGCAAGTGCTGTCCGGAGGGTGAAGAAGTTTGTGAAAAAGACTGGACAGAACTTAGTTGCTACTAAGGATACCACCTTTGGCTTCGACAAGAGTAAAGTGACCTGCTTTAACTGTGGTGAAAAGGGGCACTTTAGAGAGAATGTGTGAAGCCAAAGAAGACTGGGAACGGGAACCCGTTCTCATCCTTCACTCGTCTAGACAAGCAAACTACCAGCTCTACTTCCTCAAACAAGGACTCAAAAGCCTTGACTGCTCATGATGATGAAGGAAAGGATTGGAGCTTTAGGTTTGTCTCACCAGGGGAATCAAACATTGCAACTGTAGAAGATATTGACAGTGATTCCGCTAGTGAAGGAGATCTAGCAGTTGAGATAGCAATGTCACATAGTGAAGAAGCAACTGCAACCGAGGTCAGTTACAAGCCAAAAGTGGAGACTGCCATGTCAGAGATAGAAAAAACATAAGCAAAAGAATCAGAATCATCTGATACTACATTGATGGCAAACGCTTCTGAATCAGCTCAGGTAAGTACTACTGACACAATGTTTAATAATCATGCTTGTTCTGATTGTGATGCCTTTAGGAATAGCATAGATGCTAAATTTGCTAGGTTATTAGATCATAATGATAACTTGATAAAGATTTGCATCTATGCACTGAGGCTAATAGGGTATTAAAACAAAATGAGCTCAGTTATAAAGAAAAGATAGACCTTTTGACTAAACAACTTAGGGAAACCGAAGTAGTTGCCTTTAATCAAGCTAATGACATTAGGTATTATCTAAACTCCCTAGAAGACACTAAGAAGCAAAAGGCAGTTCTAGAAGTAGAAGTAAATTCACTAAAACAGAAACTTCATAGTGGACTAGTTCGTCGCACATAGTCCAACACTTAGTGAAAGAAAGGAACAACGGGGAGGGACTGGGTTATAAAGTGGTTCCGCCACCACCTGAGACTTTGATGAACACTAAAACTAGACCTTTAAATAGTAATCCCATCAAGGATCATGTAGTGTCTACACCTCTTGTTAGTGATCCAGATTCCTTATGTTCATCAAGGATCATGTAGTCCAGCAACTTCAAAACAACTTACTCTGTTTCTCAAATATGTGATAAGGAATTAAAAGTCATCTTCGACAACAAGAAGTGTTACGTACTGAAGAAAGACTACGTGATCCCAGAGGACCAAGTTTTGATGACTGCTTCAAGATATAAAGATCTTTATGTCTTGGATCTGTCAACAGCTTCTACAATGGATCATGAGGTTCAGTGTTTTCTATCCAAAGCTACTGAAAAAGACTCCATCTCCTGGCATAGGAGAATGGGACACATCAGTCAAAGGAAGATGAATCACTTGATTCAGAAAGATCTGGTGAGAGGTGTAAATGTCAAGAACTTTCAGCTTCTTGATTTCTGTATAGCTTGCAAGAAAGGTAAACAGACAAAGAAGTCTCATTAGGAAAAGAAAGTTAATTCAATAGAACTTCCTCTTGAACTTCTACACATGGATCTGTTCGGTCCAGTCAGTACAAAGAGCATTGCAGGCGACTTGTACTGTTTTGTGGTCACCGATGACTACTCAAGTTCACTTGGGTAATGTTTCTGAAATCCAAATCAGAAACATTTAAATCATTCAAGGTGTTGGTAACCACACTGGAATCTCTCTACAAGCTGAAAGTTAGACAAGTACGCAGACAACAGAACGGAATTCAAGAACCAGGAGATGGAGGAATACTACAAGGAAAGGGGATTATGCATCAATTCACTTCTGCTTACACACCTCAGATGAATGGCGTTGCTGAGAGAAAGAACAGGAGTTTGATAGAGACAGCACGGACTATGCTGGCAGACTCGAAACTACCTATCCAATTCTGGAATGAGGCAGTGGCAAATGCATGTTATACACTGAATCGAGTCCTGATAGTCAAGCGCCACGGAAAAATATGTTACGAGCTACTACAAAGACGCAAACCGAACTTGGAGTATCTCGAACCATTTGGGGCGCCGTGCACACTTCTGAAGAAGAAACAAGAAGGTAAATTCAGCGCGAAGGCAGATGAAGGCATCTTTCTAGGATACACATACCTAACAAGCGAGTTTACAATACTCAACAGGTCTAGTAGAAGTTTGGTGTAATGTTGATGTTTAGCGATTCACCACACCACCTACTGGCAAAGGACCCGCCTACTTCTTTGACTATGATGGATTCTTCAAGTCCTTCAACATTCCTCTCTCTCCCTCGGATGACGAATTAGCTACACGAATGATGTATGATAGCTTGAATCCACCAACATCTAGCTCACAGGGAGAATCATCTACTCATTCAGGGGGAGTAATCGATGACAGTGACACCTCCTCTGAAAATGAAGCTGAAGAAGCTAACCAGAATAGTCAGGCGGAACAGGTTCCAGTTCCTGAAAGTCCACAAGCATCTACCAGTGGTGCACCTTCGACGTCAGAGCCTCAAACTCCAACTACCTCAGATGAAGAACCAAATGTTCATCATCTTGGCTCTGAGGTAGCTGTTCCTACTACTCCAGGATCACGTCTAAACATTTATCATCCCTTAGACAATGTCATTGGGGATGTCCGATCAGGAGTACAAACCCGAAATCAGCTGTACTCAGCTGATTATGCCTCTGTTATGGAAAAGGGATATATCCATGATGGTGCCTATCGGTGTTTTGTCTCACAGGTTGAGCCAAAATATGTCAGTGAAGCACTAAATGATGAGGCGTGGGTGAGTGCAATGCAAGAAGAACTTCTTCAGTTCAAGAAGTTAGGTGTATGGTCTCTGGTTGATAGACCTAAAGGTGCTAAGGTCATTGGCACCAAATGGGTTTTAAAATGCAAGAAAGATGACCAAGGGATCATTATCAGGAACAAGGCTCGACTGGTTGTTCAGGGATTTCGCCAAGTCGAGGGAATTGATTACAATGAGGTATTTGCACCCGTGGCAAGGATGGAAGCCATTTGTATCTTCCTTGCCTATGCATCGTACATGAAGATTAAAGTCTATCAATTAGATGTGAAAAGTGCATTTCTTCATGGGGAAATTAGAGAAACAGTTTATGTCAGTCAACCCGAGGGATTTGAAGATCCTTATCATCGGGATAGAGTCTACAAGCTCGACAAGGCTTTATACGGGCTTCATCAAGCTCCAAGAGCTTGGTATGAGAAACTCTCGACTCATCTTGTGAAACAAGGCTTTCGCAAGGGAGTCATTGACTGCACGCTGTTCATTAAAGAAAAAGATGGCGACCTACTGCTCGTACAAATCTATGTTGATGACATAATTTTCGGTTCAAAGAACGAAGAGTTATGCAAAGAATTTGAAGCAGTTATGCAGAAAGAGTTTGAGATGAGTGCTATGGGGGAGATGAAGTTCTTTCTCGGGCTACAGGTGGATCAAACACCAAATGGGATCTTTCTACATCAGACCAAGTACGTAAGAGACATTCTAAATCGTTTGACATGGAGAATGCATCTGCTGCCGGTACTCCACTGGCTACGAATCACGACATTACACCTGATGAAAATGGAGATCTTGTGGATGCCACGATGTACCGAGGAATGATTGGATCCCTCATGTATCTCACTGCCTCTAGACCTGATATCATGCATGCGACATGTTTATGTTCTAGATATCAGGCTAAACATAAGGTCAATCATCTGATCGGGGTCAAAAGGATTTTTTGCTATCTAAAGGGTACACCCACACTTGGTTGTGGTATCCTCATGATGATGATTTTGAGCTCACGGCGTATAGTGACTCGGACTACGGAGGCTGCAAGATGAACTACAAGTCTACATCAGCAGGGTGTCAATTCTTTGGGAGAAGATTAATTACCTGGCAGTGTAAAAACAGACATCGGTTGCATTGTCAACCTGTGAAGCCGAATATGTTGCTGCTGCAAGTTGCTGTTCACAAATCATCTGGATTCAACAGCAAATGCGGGATTACGGTTTAACATTCCATTCTACTCCTATTTTTGTAGATAACTCTGCTGCAATTGCAGTAACTAAAAATCCGGTCCAACATCCTAAGACCAAACATATCGGTATTAAATATCACTTCATACGAGATTGTTTCGAAAAGAACTTAATTGATGTGGTAAAAATTAATACTGATTTTCAACGCGCTGACCTCTATACTAAAGCCTTTGATAAACCACGTTTTCAATATCTGCTAGAGGTCAACGGCGTTAAAAAGAGAAGTGATGTTATTCCTGATTATGATCATGTGTAGTCCGATGTAGTTTAGTTAATTTTTCTTTTTTATTTTATTTTATTTGTTTATTTTAGTCTGTTTTAAATTAAACTCATGCTATTCTGCTGTTTATTAAAATCCTAAAATAATTAAACCAGGTTTGATTTTAGTATTTTAGGGGGAGAATAAGTCAGCAAGCAACAGTAAAAAAAAGGAAACTGAGGGAGAAGGAGTAGAAAGCTGATACAAGGTAGATCGTATCTGTGACACCGATTCAACCCTTTGGAATATGATAGTACACAGGAACAAGTCAAGAGGGACTTTAAAATCATAATTTAGAAAAGATGAAAAAAAAATTCAAAGTATAAGTCTGTGTAGTCTAAGCAATATAAAAGAGAAGATGATAGAAAAACTGGTAACTCCTAAGGTAACACAATGAGAGTAGACCTAGAGGTTGCTAGACCACAATTGATATGTTGGTAGATTCAACACAATAGATGATTAGACCGGACTGGTGATCTCATGATCAAACTAAGGTGTTCAACTGACTGTGGGCTCCAATCTTATCACTAGTTAACACAATCAATAATATTCCAATAAGGGGTAATGAGCATGTAAATGCCACAAATGTGTGCGGATGACCATAAATAGAGCAAAGCACGAAAAAAAATGAAAGAAAAATGCTATCAAGCTAATGACCTATGTTGTTGGTGCATTTGGTGCAAAATAAACGCTGCTCTAACAAGGAGATAGGTTGTGTGCCTCTCTGCTGTGCAATGGCACTGACCTGAGGATAAGCATAACCTAGATATTCTAGAATTCATTGTTGTTTGACACCTCTTTGCTGTGCGATGGCACTGACCTGAGGACTGGTTTCTCTATGAAAGCTCTAAGAATAGTCTCTTCTTGTAACAATACCCGTAGACCGCTCAAAAGCTCCTGAGGGATGTTGATTACCATATAAGCGTGGGATCCACAAATGTTCGTTGAATTAAATAAACCAAAAACAATCACGGTTTGAGTCAAGAGTCTGTGTATGGATTTAAGTGGACAAACATATTGGCAATCATTGTGGCTGCAATTCTTGAAAGTTCAAATCAATGTGGTAATCTAAGAGTTCCAGTATGATTCCCTAAAGCTGCTCATGACTCTGGATGAACACCAAGAATTGAGCATCGAAAGATTTTAATAACAAGTCCCAAATGATTTGATGTTCCTGTATGATTCCAAAAATTGAATTGGTCCAGGTGTGGTCAATCTAAGTTGAAGCTTTCGATTCCAGAACCAAATCCCGTAGATTTCCATCTTAGGGTTTTATCTCTCACAAAAAGTCCAAAAACAAATTTTATTTGTGTATTTAGTTTAAGTTTCTAGTTTAATCTTTTAGTGTGTGTGTATGTCGAACTACATCAGGAAAATCAGAATGGAATTAACTCACCTAAAAGGGTCATGTCTGAGATGGCCACATGTTTTTCAAAGTTTAAAGAGTCACGTCAGAGGTGACAACGTGTTTTAAAAGAGTCACGTCTGAGGTGACTGAATTGGTTAAGAGCTTATAATGTTATTGTCAAAAGTTAAAAAGGTCTTAAAAGTAAAATGTTCAAAATGACTGTAAACTCACTAAGTGTGACCCATTCGCACGATTGGATCATGGTTATGGACCAACTATGCGAATGGCTCCCAATCGGCCGAATGGACATGAGAATGATCCATTCGACCGAATAGAAGGGGGAGAATGAAACAGTCAACCGACTGAGGCTCAGTCGGTCAACTGAAGATGCGAATGAAAGAGACCGAATGTGGAAGTCGACCGACTGAGACTCAGTCGGCCGACTGAATGCGATTGACTAGGCCAATCGTACGACTGAGACTCAGTCGCCCGAATGAACTGAGCGAATGAGGCCAGTCGGCCGATTGAACTTAGGTTCAGTATTTAAGGGCCCGAATGAACTGAGCGAAATGACAAAGGATTTCACACACACTTTAAGTGGTGGTACTACGATTAGAGAACAACAGAAGCGGTCATAGTTCTAAATAAAGAGGGCCAAATGGATACAATCAGAGTATTCGACCCGATGTGGCTTACCAACTTGTCTGAAAAGGATGTTTATACACTATACAAGTGGCCACTGTTCTATGATACACAAGATATTGTACAGGCCCTCCAGTTCCAAAATGTCATCAGACTTTGCTTCACGTTTGATATTCACGCGGGAGTCACAAAAGAGGACAAGTATAAGAAATAAGAGGAGGTAATGAAGAAAACAAGACATTAGAGAGATCTAGGTCCAAGGGGGAGTTTGTTGATACATGTATGTCCCTAGATCATGATATGTGATGTAATAGATCTTGTTTGGTATGATTAATGAAATGATATTGATAGTTTGTTAGTTATAATGTTTAATGTTTCATTAATGTGTCGACATTGAATTGGTTAATTAGGTTAGTGATTGCTTGAATGATTACATATAATGTTTATTAATTAATACATTTAAACTTAACATAATGAAGTTCTCGTGCGAATGGCTCATGCGAATGAACCATACGCATGAATAACTTCACACGATTGACTCAGTCGCACGACTGAACCAGGAGACTGGATCAGTCGTACGATTGTAACATAAGATTGGCTCAGTCGCACGACTGAACACTCAGTCGTACGAATGAATCAACCGCATGGTTCAATCACATGACTGAACCATACTAATAGTTCAGTCGCACGATTGAATAGTACCAACCTATAAATACAACTCAATTCGTGAAAAACAGTGACTCTCGATCAATTACGATTCTAGACGTACCCTAGCCGTCAAGAAACCTTCCAATTCGTTCTCCAAGTTCATAGAACACATTAGATCGATTCCCAATCGATTTCTAATGTTAGTTTCAATCCTTGATTGATTCTTCGTGTGTTCTCACTGATTGGATCGCCAATCAAATAGGATTCCGCACTATTTGATCTGGTTTACACGTTAATCTCTAGGTATTTCGGTCAAATACCAGTCCTAACATGAAATTTGGATATTTATGTATAAATAAGGACCCACTTTTTATAAAAATTTCGTGGAATATGCTTGATTATAATTTTGTAATGGATTTTATAAATATTGAGGTACTGAAAATTTTGAAGAAAATGTATATTATTTCTAAACCATAAATATTTTGTTTATAGGTTATCTCTTGGAGTAAGGTGAGACTCATAGCCCCATTTTGTTTTTATAAACGTTTGGGGGGGAAAAGCATATTGGTTTATGATTGATGCAATTTTTGAGATGTACTGTCATTTATGTTACAACCATTAATTCGGATGTGGAACCGTTAGATAATATAGGTAGCTCTACTTAAGGAAATATTTCCTATACCAACAAGATGGATGTTGTGAAGCGATATTATCTAATTTTATGAATTATGATATGACAGTTGTGAATTATTTGAGTATTATGTAAGGTTTGGTTGTATATGGTGCATCAAAAATATTATGTCTAAAGTTAAACCTATGATCTCACCAATATTATGTTGACCATTTTGAGTATGCTTTTTCAAGAATTCATCATGTCTAACAACATAATGTTCTCATTTGATGTATATAATGGTTAGGGAGAATTAACGGGGAAAGTTTGTGTGAATCTGACAGTTAATCTCTATGACCTCAGTGTATCGGCGGATGCTCATTTCCATCGTCTCTGAAGATGTAGCTGTTAGATCTTTATGTGTAATAGGATTATATTATGTCAAATTTTGACTATCTATGATGTGATGTAATTCTATTATAACTATGATATGAAGTGTGTTATGTTATGTTTTGCTAATGTGTATAGTCATTTAATCAATGAGTTCTGGACAAACAAGACACCCAATTAGCATCTCACGCTTCCGCCAGGATATGACATAACCTCCTCCTAACCTCAACTATAAAAGCAAGGCTTAGGCCTCACTTATCATTTTCTCATTCTCTAAAAATTACACTAACAAATCTTTTTTTCATTCTTTGGTTTTGATCAAATTCAAGATTTTTCTTTTACAAGTAATTTCAAGAAGTTTATAAGACTAAGGTAATCTTATATTGCTTTTATATTATACATTTCTATATTTATTTTCAATCATCCTAACATCCAATTATTCTCATGATTTCATGTTCTTACTTTTATTCTTTTTTCTTTTAAATCTCTTTTAATTTGATTCATTATCATTTCATCATTAAGTTTCTAACATTCACTAACCTTATAACAATCACTAACATTCCTAAATTAAGCTAACGTAAACAAAGAATCCCGTTTGCATATGGATGGCTATGCCGCCGCATTCGATTATTCCATAAGATTATTTTCCTAATTGATGGCTATGCCGAAGTCTTGGAATATTTTTATATAACTCAAATGAAGTCTAATATATCATATATCAACATAATAGATTTGTTCTAGCCCGTTTCATGCTTTAACAATTTTAAAAGTGCACATAAGTGCCTTACTATAATTTTGGTAGAATATAATCTGACTTCAACCGATCATAACTTGATCATAAGAAACAAAATTTGAGTAAAATCAGACTCCAACATTAAGCTCATTGAATTACCTTTTTAACGATACTTTATAAATCTTCAAACTCAATCTCACGACTAAACAATAACCTTCACAGATAAGTGCGCATTTTAGCACCTTATATCATGTGCTACTGTTTTGACCTATTTAAAGATCTTTTCATAAAAATGTTTCTGATGAAAAGTTGTCCGGAACACTTTGAACTAGTCAAGTACATTTTTTTATAATTTTATGAAACCCTTTGATATTTTTAAAACCTGTTCAAACACATATCAAACATTCTATCCAGAATCTAAAATTGATGCAATAATCATTTTTCAATATACCTTTCGCTTTTCAGCATTCTCTAAACGTCGTAACTTCTTGTATTGAATTCTGACCTCAAGTTATTGTTTTTTATCATTTAGGAAATCACCTTTGACTCTTGACATCCATGCTTTCTTATGTACTCTATAACCATCACTATACTTGTGAGTTTTCCATGTGAGTTCTCCATGCCCCTTTTTACTTTATTTCACACCTTTTAGGGTGAAACATGTTAATCTTATAAACATACACTTGTAAAACATCTTGAGACTTGTAATGCACATGCAATTCATCTTTGCTTTTGTCATGGTTATTGGTATTATTGTGAGTCTTATATGAGATACATTATATGTTGACAATCATTAACTATTGCTAGCCTGGCAATGTCATAGATCTATGGACCTGAAAAGCCTATTTGGTGTTAAAGTTGATGTATTTCCGGCTCCTCATGACGTACGACTTGTTCATCATGGGAACCAAGTACACTAAGCTAATCGTTATAACTTGTAATCTTAATCTTGGTCAAGGTTTGATTGTAGCTATATGTGTTCAATAAACTGGCATAATTCATAACCATTAACATGAATTGCTACTTGTGTGTATATATATATATATATATATATATATATATAATATATATATATATGCTTAACCCATGGAAACTCACAAACTTTCAAAGTTGATCCTTTATTTTTAACATGTTCCAGGATTGCTACTTGAAGAAATTCTTCTTGCTCATATCGAACGTGGACTTAGTTAAATAATATCTTATATTGTTCAAATGTTTGTTGTATTGTAATGACTTAATTGTCTAGTATTATTAAATGAAAAATGGCTTTTAATATTATTTCAACTTATTTAATTCCGTGAGCTATGAACAATCGTTTCACATTCGTCCGCCCCGAAGATTCCACCGTTTGGTCGGGTTGCACCTGTGCATAAGTGCACCCCATGGTGAGGAGCTGCTTCCATTCAAAAGGCAAAACGTTTGGAACCTATGTCCTCTTCCTCATGGGAAGACTACTATAGGAACCAAATGGGTGTTTAGGAATAAGAAGGATGAAAGAGGACTTGTCATCAAGAACAAGGCCAAACTAGTTGTTCAAGGATATACTCAAGAAGAAGGAATTGACTACACAGATGTCTTTGCTTCTATAGCAAGACCTGAAGTTGTCAGGAAATTCCTAGCTTTTGCTACATCCAAGAACTTCAAGGTTTACCAGCTTGATGGCAAGTGTGCCTTTCTTTATGGGGTGATTGACGAAGAGGAGTATGTCAAACAACCACCTGGGTTTGCAGATCCTGATCATCTTGAATATGTCTGCAAGCTTGATAAGGCTCTTTATGGGCTGCACCAAGTACCAAGAAAGTGGTATGAGACTCTATCATAGTATCTTTGTCAGCATGGCTACAAGAGGGGTACTATTGATGGATCTCTCTACATTAAAGGAACAAGAGATGACATTATGCTAGTCGAAGTATATATGGATGACATTATCTTTAGGTCAACCAATTCAAAGCACTGCAAAGCCAAGTTTGAAATGAGTGCAATGGAAGAACTCAATTTCTTTCTAGGAATTCAAGTGAAGAAAGTTGACAATGACATCTTCATAAATCAGCCAAAGTATGTTCAAGACATACTTAAAAGATTCAACATGATTGATTGTAAGGTTGCTAAGACAACCATAGCCAGAAACCACTCCCTCGGACCTAATCTTGAGGGGGAGTGTGTTGATGAGCATCTCTTCAGGGCAATGACTGGGTCTCTTAAGTACCTCACAACTAGCAAGCTTGATATCATGTTTGCTATTAGCATCAGTGAAAGATATCAAGCCAAACCCAAGATGTCACACCTAATCACCGTCAAAAGAATTTTGATATATCTTAAAGGTGCTCCATCACTTGGCCTTTGGTATCCAAAGAACTCTGACTTTAATCTGTATGCCTATACACATAGTGACTATTGTGGCTGCAACATGACTGTAAAGTCTACATCATGGGGATGTCAATTTCTTAGTGAAAGAATAGTCTCCTAGCAATGTAAGAAACAATCCTGTCTATCTGCATCAACTGCTGAGGCTGAATACATTGCTGTTGCAATCTACTGTGCTCAAGTACTTTAGATTCAAAATCAGATGTTGGACTATGGATTCAACTTCAAGGAGACTCCCATCCACATAGACAACAACAGTGCTATCTCAATCATAGAAAATCCTATGCAACACTCAAGGCCAAAGCATATCAATATCAGGTATCATTTAATTGGAGATAACTTTTAAAAAGGATTAATCAAACAAGTCAAGGTTAACACAAATGAACAATATGCTGATGTGTTCACCAAAGCTTTTGATGAACAAAGATTCAAGTATCTTATATCAGCTATTAGGATGACTAAATTTGAGTAGCAATTCTTAAAACTTAATCATGTTATTTCTAAAACTTGTGTGTCCTAAGTTGTCTATTTTATCACCTTCATAAGCTCTTATTCTCCCTGGATGAAAATATTTTAGAAGAACTTTTCTGAGATTTTATAAGAATCTTGATCTTTTTCCTTAAGAAGATATAGTTTTATCTTTGGAAGAAACTTGTGCCTTTAAAACAAATAACTTGTTAACCCAGGTTGATCACACTTGAATCAAATCATGAAGATTATAGATCAAAATATGATAATCACAATCAAAACCCCTTTGATCTTCAATTAGATTGCTAATAATGTGTTTACAAGTAATCACTCAATCTATTGGTCATTCAACTATTAACCTAGTTCTAATTACAATAGGCTATTTATAGTCTAGTCTAAGTTTTTATATTTACACATAACCCCTAGACTAAATAACTAGACTAAAACATTACTCAAACAAAGTGAAATATATTTTGTTCACACAAAAGATATTTATTATAATAAAACTCCTAGTCATCTAAATCTTCAACATCTTGTCTCGGTTCTTCATCTCGAACGTATCGGGTTTGACTTTAGCGTTGACTTTGACCATGATGTTGACTTTTGTTAACTTTGATTGTGTTGATAATATAGATTATCTTGTACAGCTCCAACAATACTCCTCCTTAGTCTATCATTATCAACGTCTTCAAATGAAATCAGCACCGAGAAGTCAACAGTAGATAGATCTTCAAATTAAAGCTTTCTGAATCTGATTAGAAAGATTATTCATCTCATAAGCTCCCCCTATTTATATGCTCCCCCTTTTTTGAGTGCATGTTTTGTAAAGATATTGGAATAGCTTTCCCAAATCTCTAATCTTGAGTGCTTTAGAAGATGTAGGAAGAGGATTCCTAGCTCGGTATCTTCTACAAACTTGAGGAATAGGTTCTCTGATCAATACACTGTTCAACTGATGATCCGCTATCACTTACAGAAAATATCTGAAACACATTCACAAACACAATCTCGACATTTCTAATTAGATCATTTCATTTTAACAAAATAAACGTGTGTTTATTTGTGTTTGAAAACAAGCAAACCCATGTTTGGTTGTACGCAATTTCTGTGAAATTCATGTTTGTTATAACATTTTTTTATCTATTAGTTTTTTTATAACCGAGAACTAAGTCGATCATGAGATCACTTCCTCAAGATATACTTTAGCACAAAGATGAAATTAATCATCGACAAGCAATAAGATCACACTCATAACTGAATCTAATCATAGTCTTTTAATGATTTTGAAATTCTCAACAGATTAATAACGATTGCTAATATGTTTATCCACTTAAACCTATGCCCTGTCTTTTTCAGCAAGCAGTAGATGATTCGTTAAGTTTCGATTAAATACTTTAGAATGCTAGGACCCCACAATCATTTGGAAAAAACCTTCACCTAACCTCAAGATTTCTTGAATTTTGTTATGAACTTTATAGAGCAAGGCTTGTGCATTAGTGTGCAAGTGATTATCAACAAAATATTGCATTCTGTGATGAATTCATCGTTAGATGATTTGACACAACTTAGTCCAAATTAGTGAGAGCTCCAGGTCTATACTCTCGTATAACAAAGGAGATGACCATTTAATCATGTGTCGATGAGAGCTCCAAGTTAGTACTATTGTACAACAAAGGAGACCATCACTCCAAGTCAGTACTTTCGTACATCAGATGAGATTAGCACAAACACAAGACACATAAATACACCAAACATGGCTAAAAAATATGGCTTATATGAACTGTATCATGGTGGGTGAAAGATCAATTCTCAATCTAATTTTTGTTGGGACTCAATTTTCATGCAGGCCAAAATGATCGAGTAAATCCAAACATCCTTAAGCATATATATGAATTAAATCATTATGTTGTTGTCTGCTTTATTTTTCAGGCTAAGTCTACCAAGCATATCATTAAAGAATCTATTTTTTCTTTTATTTACAACTAAAAAAATATAAATAAGATAACAGCATCAATTACTAACATTTCTCATTTTAAATGCAAGTCATGCAAAAACAAGCATATCAAAAAGATATACAATTATTTTCCCGTCATCTCGAATCAAGTTCCTAGTTCTCTTTTTTATTTATTATACTCTCCCCCTAAATTATTATTTTTGCAAACTTTTTTTTATTTTTTATTTTTATTTATTTTTTATTTTTTATTTTTTATAATACTGTACAAAAATATAATTTATCAAAGAAGGTCTTCCAAACTACACTGATATGTAGATAAGAAATGAATTATCAAGAAATATGTAGTGATTATGAAGTGAGAACTATGATTGTGCATATAAAAATCCAGATTGTGGATAAAATACCATGACCTTAACCTGTTTGTTCCGTCTCAAATTTGAATTAAGAACAATCTCTGTCAGTAAACAGGATTACTAACAGTCCTCCTGAATTATTCCTACACTCAAAAACAGATTAGTTGAAAGGGGAACCCATGCCATCATAGTCCTGGAAGTTCCTTTATCATCAATATAATAACCTGCTTTTGCACCCAACTGTTTAAACAATCGCGGATATATGTATCCTTCTTTTTAATTTGCCAAATTTGTTTCGGTTCAATTAATTTAGATTTGAATGAATTAAATTTGGAAAATATTTTCAGTTTAAGACCAGAAGGAAAAGAATTTAGTTTTGAACCTTTGGTCATTTTTATCTTTGAATCATGCGAAACCGGTTTCATATGAAAAGGTTTGAACGAAGGGTTTTTCATCCAACCATTCAAAGATGTATATTTTTTACCTCTTAAACCAAAGAAGCAACCCGTGTTGCCTTTACCATGTAGAACATTCTTTATAGACTTACATCTGGAGAAGCAATTTGGTTTGCCTTTATCATTCGAAGCAAGTCTTTGAGGACACTTCTTTACCACATGAGCTTCTTTTCCACACTCAAAACAAGCCTTGAAAGGCTTTTGATTCTTGACTTAACCGTGTGGTGCAAGTGAAGATGGGGATTGCTTTGAGCTTGTAGCAGATTCTTGCTTTATCTGAATTTTCCCATGCTGAACAGGGAATGAGATCTTCACTGATTGACTAGGTTGTTTTGCAATTGGATAAGAGATCCGTATTAGTCTTTATTCAACTTTTGGAAGCTTTTGAGACTTGACAATGTCATGAGATATGTTGATCTGTGAGGAACCAACACGCTCCTCTATCTTTGATTCATCATCTGAGTTTATCCAGTCTCGTATTCACAGATCTTTCTCCTACAGATCTTGATTGACACCTGATGATTCGACAAATGTTCATTCTTTGACAACCCTGACAGAAACAAATGAAGGAATATTACCTGTTTTGAATTTATTAAAGAATGATGGAGAAGCAACTGATATTGGTGTTGGAGCATCAGAAGTGGAATCATCATTAATCTTCTTATCAAACCCCTGCTTGAGGAATCCCAAACCTACAAGAGAATCCTACACATCTCTAACATCTTTAAGATTAACGCTTCTTAAACCTGCATTTAAACTATTAGTTTCAGCAGCTTCAATCAAATCATTAGATGGATAAGGTTGAGGCATAGGATAGTAACAATGAGTGCTAGTAAGAGGATAGACGTATGGATTTTCACCACAACGCACTCCCATTTTAATCCTAGCTCCCCTTTGTTTACATAGTAGTTCTTCCTGTCTCATTTCGGATATGGTCCATCTATCAAGCTTTGTTTTAAACTTGCTTGTTGCAAATTCAGCCAAGGTGACTCTTTCATTTAAACGATTAATTTCATCATTTCTTTCAAGAATAGTTCGTTTTAAATGATCATTTTCTTTAAAAGCTTCATTTAATTTTATGAAATACTTGGCTTTATTCTTTTTAAGTTCTGCGTTATGGTGGTTAATTCCTTTTAGTTATCTAAAAGTAACCTATTAGCTTTATACACACCAAGTAACCTAATTTTGCAAGCAAATGAACACATATCCTAAACTGTCTCGTATGGAAGATCCAGGATAACTCTTTCAGTAGTAAGAGCCTTCTCGCAGTTGCAAACTCTGGTATTTCGCTTCCGTTCCTCTTCATTCTCAGCATCACAAACTTCATCATTTCCACCATTACCTATTGATGTCTGCTTAAGCTCCTTGTATACCTCTTCAAGTCCAGGTTTTGATAACCGTTGGAATTGGTGCCAGAATCTGATCTCACTTCTGGTTTCTCTTTAGAGTTTGAAGTGATCTTTGGAGTTAGATATGTCGCTTCATAGTACTCACGGCGTTTGATATCCAACTCAATTTCCTTCAGTTTGTTGATCACCTCCATCAGTTTGTAATCCTGAAAGCCTCTATCTCGTTTAATCGACTTGCCGTGTGAACTCCATTCTGATGGGAGGGAATCAAGCAATCTCAGACCGTGTTCATGATTTCTCAATTGGGCATTAAACATCTTCATATTGCTTGCCACCAACAGAAAACGATCAACAAAATCGGACATCTTTTCATTCTTTAAAGCTGCAAAATTATCAAACCAACATTGTGAAAAAAATTTATAAATCTTTTAAAATCGGTGAAAATTTCTTTATCGGATGAAATCAATTAATCCCAAGTCATCTTTGACATTCTAGTTTCGTTGAAAAAATGATAATGTCGCTGAAATTGTAGTTTCTCAGAGCTAGTTTCGTAGTGAAATCTAGTTACGCTGAGCCGATAGTAGTTTCGCTAGAAATTTCGATAGCAGCTTCGCTAGCCAAATGCTTTAGACTGCTTAGTTTCGCCAACAATTGTTGCACGAAACAAGCTTGAACTTGCGTTCAAAGATACTTTCGACAACAATTTCGCTTGTATTATGCACACAAGCACTGTTGAACTTTCGTTCAAGATCACTACTTTCCCTGAGATGCTGAAATTAACTACAAAGTGTAAGACATTTGTTGTTTGCTGGAAGAGGCTATAGTTTCGCTGAATGAAGATATAGTTTCACTAGATGAATCTGGAAGGCTTTTTCAACACGAAATCAATCTGAAATCACCTAAATCTCTATAGATTTGAGATCTGATGATTAACAGAGTTTTCCCAACCAATAACAAGCAAACTTCAATCAATTTCCATATCAATAACACTCAAATTTGATCCGGAATTGGTGAAATATTGATATTGAACAAAAACAACCAAAAACCTCAATTTCTCTCTCTAATAATCCTCTAATCTTCAATGAATTTGATCCAAAATGGCTCTGATACCAAATTGTTAACCCAGGTTAATCACACTTGAATCAAATCATGAAGATTATAGATCAAAATATGATAATCACAATCAAAACCCCTTTGATCTTCAATTAGATTGCTAATAATGTGTTTACAAGTAATCCCTCAATCTATTGGTCATTCAACCATTAACCTAACTTTAAGTACAATTAGGCTATTTATAGTCTAGTCTAAGTTTCTATATTTACACATAAACCCCTAGACTAAATAACTAGACTAAAACATGACTCAAACAAAGTGAAATATATTTTGTTCACATAAAATATTTTATTACAATAAAACTCCTAGTCATCTAAATCTTCAACGTCTCGCCTCAGTTCTTCGTCTCGAATGTATCGGGTTGGACTTTGCGTTGACTTTGACCGTGACATTGACTTTTGTTGACTTTGACTATGTTGATAATATAGACTATCTTGTACAACTCCAACATAACTGCCTCAAAAAATTGCCTTCGGAAGAAATGTTTGAAATCTCTTCCGAAGCTTAAATTTTCTCTTAGGTACTTATATGTTTTCAAGGTCAAGTTTTTTCCAAAGCAAATTAACTCTCGGAAGCTTTGTTCTTTTGAACCAAACGTCCAAGTCTTAATTCTCTTCCGAAGCAAAATTTTCAAAAATCTTAGGAAATTTCTTCCGAAGTTATTTTGGCTTCGAAAACTTTTTTCATTAAAACTTCCGAAGACAATTTACCTTCTGAAGCTTTTTCGACTTCCAAGAAAACCACTTTTTGAGCAAAAGGCAAATTCAGAGGTGGGACCGACGTCCGCATTTCAAAGTTTATGCTCTTTTATTAACTTTGTCTTAAATCCTTTTCACATAAAAACCCAACGGTTTCCCCCTCTTTATATCATCTTCATCTTTCCTCCAAACGTAAATTCCCAAAATTCTCTCTGCAACCGCCTTTGTTCTTCCTTTTCTTCACCTTTAAGTTTTCTCAAATGGCTAATCTTAATAGAAAAAATGACGCTAATTTCTCGATGCAACTTCACAGGCAACACAACCAGGTTGCTTTGTTGAACTCTGAGAAAGATGATAGTTTCTCAAAGGTTTCCATTTTCTGGCTTTGTCTAACTATTCCACCTCCCTTACCATTGATCCTGTTCTTTATGAGGATCATCTGCTTGATTTCTG
>JACCIX010000642.1:60000-119937 GCA_025506515.1 Flaveria trinervia | reverse complement strand
ATAGGTGATGGTGTGGTGATATTGAAGATTGATGATGTGGTGATATAGGTGTAGGTTGAGTGGTCATTGGTGGTGTTGGTTTTGGTGATGATGATGGTTGAGGTAATGTTTGAAAAGAAGGTTGTGTAGAGGGTTGTGTATATGTTGTGGTGATGACATTGGTGATGGTATGGGGATGGTATTGGTGATGGTATTGGGGATTGTATTGAGATGGTATTGGGGATGGTATTGGTGATTGCATTAGAGATGGTATTGGGGATGGTATTAGTGATGGTTGTGGAGTTGGTTGAGCTATTGGTTGTGGAGGTGGTTGTGCTTGACCTGCTTGATGTATTTGTTGAAGCATCCAAGGAAGAAAGGGTGAAGGGGCACCACTATACAAGTTCCTTGGGTCCTTCTTCTTGATGTACTTATAGGATCTTGCATCATAATGAGGAATGTTAAGTACAGGTCCTTCATTAACAATGTCATGAAATGATTCAGTGATTAGACATTGAATGAATCTGGGGTACATTAGAAACTTGTATCTCAACCCTTCTTGAATGTTGGAGATTAGGCCATTGAATACATATGCAGACATGTTAAACCGTCTGTTGGTGCAGAGAGCACAGATTGCAGAAGATGTGAGGACTGGAATGTCATTCCATCCTGTTTTCTTTTTAGATAGACAATGTTGGAACATATGAATTAGGAATCTCCAAGGTAGATCCACTAATCCTTTGACTATCTGTTTTGCTTCATAACTCCCTTCATAACCAATTTCAGAGAAAAATGTGGTTATTTCCTCATCATCCAATTCAAGAGGATCATCTGCATTATCATTGACTTGTAGACATCTTCTAACTGATTCTTCTGTGATCCTCAGAGTGAGTTCATTGTTGATTCTCCCAGTTAGAATTTTCACTCCATCCTCTTCAACCACTACAGCTGATTCCCAGAATGACCTGATGGGATTCTCATAGATTGTTGGTCTTACTGTCATGGCATATGCTACCCTTGTGGTAGATAAGAATCTTATCATATCTCTAAGACCTTCGGCTTCAGGCACATCAGGTTTAGATAACCGCTAACTTTATGGAGCTTGCTCCATGTAAGATTTTCCATGTAATCTGCACAAGAGACATGTGTGTTAGTTAACAATTTTGACTTTAACTTTGCTTTGATTTGTTAATGTGACTTTGATTTGTTACACAACTTTCTTTTTCATTTTGCTCTATTTTTTGCAATAAACATGATTATCATGGTTTTCAATATCAGTTGAATTCCTATCAATTTATATGTTTATTGAGATCGAAAATGTGTATTACATCACATTAATGAGTTTGATTTTGGTGTTCTTCAATAATTTGCTGGTTCATTGTTCAATTTAGGGTAACAGTCCGAGACTTAGGTTTTGGTTTCAAAATCTGTTGAAGTGATACCTTATCTTCGAAACGACTGTGGTTCTGAATCGATGACAAAATGTTTAAAGATGAAACACAACAAAATCTTTGAATGTTTGTGATGATGATGATGATTGATGGTGGTGTACTGTAGGTTTGCACTCGTCTCACTATAAGTTCTCTCAATTTTGAAAAGTATAAATGACCTGTTTGAATTCCTTTAAATAGTCAAATAATACAATTTGAGAAATTTTACAAGTTTACAAGCATATACAGTCACTACTGTAGCAAATGCTGAAGATTAATTTGTGTAATTTTTGATCATCCGCATTTGTTGACTGTAGCAAATGCGGAAGACAAATTTTGATGACAAGAATGTTTAAAGATGAACACAACAAAAATTATTGTTACCCGCATTAGTTACATGCATGGGTTACCTTCACCCGCATTAACTAATGCACTTACTTGCATTACCTTTTGAACTTAATCAAAAGTTAATGTGATTGAATTGTTTATTCATCTTATGAAGAGGTGTCCTTGATTGATTTTTCTTATGAAGTTAGCTGTTGAAGTTGTCAATTTTTGCTTGGATTGACTTGTATGTTACAACTAATACAAGTTTCCTAAATTTGACAGATCTTGGGCTTATCATGCTTTAAGAATCTGCATAAGCTGAGATATATGGTAAAACTTATTGCAACAACACCAACTAAAACTCTTTTTGTTTTGTTTTTCAAAATGAAGTTAATAAACAAAAATTTAGACTTACTCAAACCTTTTAAATTACTCCCCCTAAAGTTTATGTCCACATTGGAGAGAAACTTTAAAGATTTAAAAGTTTTTGTTGGGTTGATAGAACACAAAGTAAACAAGTTCAACCTTTTAAACTTTCTGAAAAACGCAGCGGAAGTATAGAATTATAACATGTTTATAATCTGAAAAATCCATGTTCTTAATGATGTTTTAAGATAAAAACAAACCCAAATCAAAAGGATCTTAAATATGTGAATGAACAAGCTATGAACACAAGTTAAGCAACATAAAATCACAGCTTCAATGAGCTGTGATTACTACCTTATTCCAGCCAAAATTGTCGACCAAGAAAGGGTTGAAAATGCTTGTGAATCGGCCAAGACTCCAAGGAAGAAGCCCTCAAGCTTGTATACCCCAAGCCTCCTTGCAAGCACCTTCTTGTTAGGGAGAATAACACCAAGAACCACACAAAACACACTCCTGCTGCTACTATATCCGAAAAGGAGAGAGGAGAAGAAAAAGATCTCTTTGTGTTTGCATGTGGGAGAGAGAATGAGATTGAGTGAGTTGGAAGGTAAAGTGTGTAGCATTCAAGGATCTCAACAAAACCAAGAGAGAGCAAGCCCCAAGGGCGGCCGATCCCCTTTTGTTATTTTTGATTTCCCCCCCAAAAGTTAAAATGAAATGTTAACACATTAAACAAGTCATTCCTTTTAAAAGATGTTCATTCAATAAACCCTTTTATTTGAATAACACTTATACACTCACTAATTATTTGATGTTATTTAAATAACTTAAATAACATTACAAACAATATTTATAAACAAAATATCCATATAATTGTTCAATCTCATATGCAACTTATTTAGAAAACCCATTTTCTAAATTTGGTGTTATTATTTAATTGCATGATCATATCACACATTGAATAATTTATTGGTGTTTGCTAAGCTTGTTATTGGGTATAACCCGACTTGGATCATGACGTACTAACCGCATCAATATTCTATGTGTCTTGGGCACATAGAATCCAACAGTTTTGAATATTATTTTGATTGATATGATAATGAAGAGAAAAATCTCTTGTTGGGATCATATCAGTCTTACATTACATTTGTGCATCCTTTATGATTAAATGGACATGATTATGAACTTGAAGATTGAAGGTATGTTTGTCCTCTTAAACCCATACCTGGTTGATATTTTGATGCAAATGACTTTTATCATGTTTTGGTTGATTTATTATTCAATGTGTACCTCACACACATAAGCATGAAATGATCAACCCTCCTTATACATGCATGGTAGAACTTTTTCACAACTTTTCTTACCAGGTTACTTAAGTCATGAAATCTCATTTTCACTGATCCTCATTGGGATTCTTTTAATTTGATCCTTTTTCATGTTGATCCACATTGGGATTCTTTTCATTTCACTTTGGAAGGTGATCCATGATAGGATTCTTTTGTTCATTCACTTGGAATGTATTACTTTGTTGATTCATCCAATTTTGGATGTGTTCCACATTGGGAATCTTTTGGATCATGACATCTGCACTATGTGCAAGTTTCATCAGGTCTTTGCTCAGCAAAACAAAGATGAAACATGATGTGGTGAAAGAGATTCATAAAGTATCATTACCTAGTGTGTTTAGGCTACTACACACACATGCATTCAGATAAGCCAATACATACCTGTACTTTATGATGAGTGTTTCACAATTGAATATGTCTTTAATTCATCACTGCATGTATCTTTTCTTCCAAGTTGAGCCTACCAACATATCTGGTAAGTCATTTCAGTCTTTTACATTTGAAATTAAGCACAGTGAATGATATAATGACTGTAAGTATATCATTTCCGACAATTCGTTTCTTCATAAAATTTGATTTCTCTTTGTGGTTTTTCTGATGTTTTAAATTTTTTTTGATGTTTTTCATAGTTTTTACTCAAGGTTAATCATGCCAATTGACTAAACCAAAAATTCAAACCTACCAGGTTCAAATGCCTTGGTAAACAAATCAGCTAATTGATTTTCTGTTGGTACTTGAATCAATTTGATTAAACCTTTTTCAGCACAGTCTCTCAAAAAATGATATCTAATTTCAATATGTTTTGTTTTTGAGTGCTGAACTGGATTATTAGTTATAAATACAGTAGTTGTGTTGTCAATAGAAATTGGTGTATGCAAAAAGTTAAAACCATAATCAAGCATCTGGTTTTGAATCCAGAGAACTTGAGAGCAACATGCTGAAGCAGCAATATACTCAGATTCTACTGTGGACACAGACACATTTGTCTGCTTCTTGCATTGACAGGATACTAGTCTGGAACCAAGAAATTGACAACCGCCAGAAATGGATTTTCTGTTGAAGTTGCATCCTCCATAATCACTGTCTATGTAGGCATAGAGATTAAATTCTCCTTCCTTTGGATACCATAATCCAAGAGCTGGTTTGCCCTTCAGATATCTGAATATCCTCTTGACTGCGTTCATATGTGATTCTTTTGGATCAGCTTGATATCTATCACACACACAAACACCAAACATAATGTCAGGCCTACTTGCTGTTAGATACATAAGTGAACCTATCATTGATCGATAGTGAGTTTGATCCACTGATTTGCCTTCAGGGTCAGGTCCAATCCTCACTTTAGTATCTACAGGAGTTCTGATAGACTGACAGTCAGCAAAGTGGAATTTCTTCAGCATGGTTTCTACATATTTTGATTGATTGATGAAGATTCCATCTGCTGTTTGCTAGACTTGCACCCCTAGAAAGAATGTGAGTTCCCCCATAGCACTCATTTGGAACTTTGAATTCATAAGATCTTCAAATTCTTTGCAGAGTTTCTTGTTTGTCGAGCCAAATATAATGTCATCCACGTAGATCTGGACTAACAGCATGTCTTTTCCTCTTATTCTTCTGAAGAGAGTCTGATCAATCTTTCCTCTTTCATACCCATGTTCAAGAAGAAAGGATGATAGAGTCTGATACCACTTCTTGGAGCTTGATGAAGACCATACAGAGCTTTGTCAAGCTTCTACACTATGTGAGGGAAATTTGGATCTTCAAAGCCAGGTGGTTGACTTACATAGACTTCTTCAGCAATCTTTCCATACAAAAAGGCACACTTTACATCCATTTGATAAATAGTAAATTTCATGGACGCAGAATATGCAAGAAAGATTCTAATAGCTTCTAGTCTGGCAACAGGTGCAAACACTTCGTCGTAGTCAATTCCTTCTTCCTGAGTGTATCCCTGTGCCAACAGTCTTACTTTATTTCTGATGACTATCCCTCTATCATCAGTCTCGTTCCTGTACAGCCATCTGGTACCGATAGGGTATTGTCCTTCAGGAAGATCTACCAGCTGCCATACTTCTTGTTTCTTGAATTGGATTAATTCTTCCTACATTGCTTCAATCCAGCTGCCATACTTCTTGATGTTTTGGGTACTGTTTGACATAGAAAGCATGAGAACAAACAGATGTTTGCAATACTGGACTTGCTTCTTGTCACACTCTCATTAAGATCACCATTAATGGTTTCAACTGGATGATTCTTGTGTATTCTTGTGGTGGAATGGTGTCACCAACAATAGTTACATCAAGATTGGATACATTCAATTCATTATGGTCAGAGGCACAATCATCTTCTATTTTTGTTGAATTATGAAGATTGTCAACTTCTGTTTCAGTACCTACTACTTCTTTAGCAGCACTGAGGTTGCTTGCATCATTTGAAGTACCTTGAGTTTCTTCTGGATGAGAAGCCTATTTTTGATTTCTGATCTCATGTGACAAGTCATCTCAGTGAGATGGTACCAGGCTGGGACCTTCTTCAGAAGAAACACTAAGGTTTTGTGACAAGTGTCTGATGGGATCAGCTTGAAGAGGAACATCTTCATTCATATGTTCATCAAATGTAGGTGGTATCAATGGATAATTTCTCTTCTTTCTACAGTTGATGAAGTATCACCTAAATGTATATTTCCTGCATCAGACAAGTGAAATTGGTCAAATGATTTAGTAAAAGCGTCAATATCAAACAACCAATCAGGACCGCTTGTGGATTTGGGAAACGAATGTTTCTTGAATTGAACATTTGTGGATTCACTGATAATGTTCAGTCTAGGATTGAACACTCTATAAGCCTTTGAGACGGAAGAATAACCTACAAAAAATCCTTTATCAAACTTCGATGAAAATTTTCCCAAATGATCACGGGTGTTTAATATTGAGACCGGACAACCAAATGATTTGAGGAATCCAATAAATGGTTTCCTATGAAATATTAGTTCATAAGGTGTCATGTTACTTTCTTTAACAATCAGAATTCGATTTTGCACAAAGCACGATATGTTAACTGCTTCTGCCCAGAAGGTGATTGGCAGTTTAGCATCGGCTAGCATCGTTCTTCTGCTTCAATCAGTGTTCTATTTCGCCTTTTAGCTACCCCATATGTGTGAGGAGTTCTAGCTGCATTGAATTGATGGGCAATGCCTTTGGTTGCACAAAAGGAACTCATATTTTCATTTTTGAACTCTGTACCATTATCACTTCTTATTATTTTGACTTAAGATCAAGTTGATTTTCAATTTTAGTGATAAATTCTTGAATGATTTAGGATGCTTCATTTTTATGAAGTAGGAAGAACACCCATGTGAATCGAGAAAAGTCATCAATGATCACTAAACAATATTGTTTCTTTCCCATACTCATTACTGAGTTGGTCCAAACAGATCCATGTGAAGTAACTTCAATGGAGTATTGTTAGTGTTCACCAGCTTGGTTTTGTGAGACGATTTGTGTTGTTTTCCTTTGAGGCACGCTGAGCATTGATCAATAAAATTGAATTCTTTTTTAGGAAGACCAATTACATGGTTTCCTTTGACTAACTTGTTCATATTTTTAAAGTTAGTGTGCCCCAAACTTCTATGCCAAGCTATGACTCATCAAATGATGTTTTAGACAAAAGACATGTTTCTTCCTTAGGTGATGCAGAACACAGGTTTAAGACATATGTATTATTCTTCCTCGGAGTCTTTAACAACCCATTCTTCAGGAATCTGAAATCCAGTTGCAGAATGTAGCAGTAAGTATCTATAAAGTGAGTGGAATATTTTTTGTCGCAGATCTGAGACACGCTTAGCAGATTAAAATTCGGTTGTTCACAGTAATTCACTTTGTCAAAGTTCAGCATCCCATTTGTCATAGATCCTTCTCTGTAATCCTACCACCTTCTGAATCTCCACCGAATGCCACCATAGTAGTTCCTTGTATGTACTTGAAATCATGAAGGAGGGAACGATCTCCAGTCATATGTTGGGAGCATCCACTGTCTACATACCATAGGCTATTAGACCTGTGTGGATGAACCTACAAATAAAAAGAACTAATTAGAATAAGGAACCCAAGCCATGATGGTCTTGGGTTTCCGTTCCTATTCATGATGGTCACCTCCTGGTATTTCCCTCTGAATAGTGATTTAGATGGAGGTGATTTGGGAGATTTTTGGTAATTAACTAGTCGAGTCATCTCATCAACATCTACTGAGGAGTCAAATGAATAATGAAATCATTGGTCTCTATTTCTTTGTAAAAGTTTAGCCCGAGTTTCATTATCAAAAGTTGGTTTTTGCTTAGGAAGGTCAAGTTTGTGTTCATTGTGAGATGATTTCTTTGACCCTTCCTTAAATCCTTTGAGTTATTTCTATCATTTTTGATCCAGGTGTCCTACATTGAGTATTATGAAGATGAGGTTTGACAGAGTGCATCACAGTAAATGTTTTTGAGATGGACTTGTGTTGAGGAATTATCAACCCCTTCTAATTGAAGTAATAATCAGATATATTGTGATTGTTCATGTCACAAATTGAACAATACTTGTTCAATAGCAATTTTTGGTGGAGTGATTGTTCATATCACAGATAGAACAATATTGATTGAAGAAGCATTTATCTGTCTTGTGATTGAACATGTCACAAATATCACAATAATTTGTTTGTTCTAATTTATTTTCTTAGTGTGACTTCTGTGAACTCAACTGATATTCTTTTGATGATGTCACTTTCTTTTCTTTAGGTGATGAATCAAAATCAGCCCTTTTAGTAGATTGTTTCACAACACTACTTTTGTTCAGTTGTCTGGGCCGTTCTGTTTCTTCAACCTACTTCTCACCTCTTTCTCAAACTGGTCAACATGTTCTTTGTTACAGATATCAAACCCAACTCCTGCCTTAATTTTGATGGCTAAGGTCTAATGTTTTATGTGTTGAACTCAGTTTTATAGTTGGTTTCTTTTTCAGTGAAAACTTTTCTGATTTACTTGAATTTTATGGAGATACAATCTCATTATCAGAACTACTTTCAGTAATGGTTTTCACTGTTTTGACATATTTCTTTTTTCCTTGTAAAACAGATGGTATGAATTTTATAAAAGGTACAACTGCTATTACAGGGCTTGATGGTTTCATGACATTCACTGTCTTGTCTGAGCACTCTTTGATTTTGATTGGGTGTCCTAACTTGATTTTATCCTCATTGGTTTCAAAATAAACATCAGGTTGTTTTGAGGATTTGTCACTTGTTTTCGATTGATTCAGAGAGTGATAAAGAGTCAGGCATGACAGTGTATTGTCATTGTATGGTGGAGGACATGAATTGTACCCAATCCCTGACATGTCCTTTGGATCCTTTTGTGAATCCAGCATCTCTTGCACTTGATTGAAGACATTTGAAACTTTTCAAGTTTCACTTCAGTCATAGATTGTTGAGCTTTAGCTTGAGCTAACTTTTCAGTAAGTAGCTCATTTTCAGCTGCATGATTGTATTTCTCACCATGCAATTTTTCTATGTCAAAAATGAGAGATTTAATTTTGATTCCAAAACTTTTTAGTTCTGTCTTCATCATTTCTGACTCACCTTTTCTTCTTTAATTTTATTTGCCAGTTTATGATTGTGTTCTCTATACTCTTGTAATTTATTTATGCATTTCTCACTACAAAGGTTAGTTTTTACCTCAATAGGCATTGTAGATGGTCCATCATTGATGTGAGCCATAAGAGCATGATTCTGGAATTAAGGCTTGACTTCCTCAGCATACACACTCCAGTCACATATCCCATCTTGTTTGATCACAAGGGCACTGGCAGAAGGCTGACTGCTTGCATGGGCTTGATTTGTCAGCTGTGGTTGATTCTGGTATGTTTGTTGATGATGCGAATGATGGTATTGCTGTTGTTGATTGTTTGAGTGATAGCTTGAATTGGGCTGTGATGATGATTGACCAGGAGAGTTCTTGAATGGTTGTTTCTTTTAGGAGCATTTCACTCTTTTGAAAAATGGCCAGTCATGCCACAGTTGAAGCATTTTACCTTGGATTTGTCATATCCAAGTTTTGTGTTCTCATTTAGGCTCAACTTTCTTCCTTTTCTGAAGAATTTCTTTGCTCTCATGGAAATCATTGCCATTTTCCACTATAGATCCATCTCCTTAACATCATCAGGATCTAATTCTTCTAAATCTTCTTGTATTAGATGGGCAGAAGTGAGTCTTCCCCCAAGATATGCTTCAAAACTTGCAACAAAGGCATTGTAAGTTGCCTTTTGGTCTTCTGATTTTAAGTCTTCTGAAGAGATTGGAGGTGCAGTGGAGACTTTTGGTGCTTGAGCTGAAGTTGAATGGTGATTGAATGGTGGAGATGCAATGAACCCAGTATTGTTCATTTGATCTCTTGATAAGATGAAGTCATCTTCCTCTGTGATGAAAGCATTTTCAACAGAATGTGATTCTCAAGGGAATTTGTAGGCTTCAATCACTCTTGGCCCACTCAGATTTCTGCTTTGTTCATCAAGTTCCAAAGCTTCAATCTTGGCTATCATAATGTCTAGAGTGGTACTCTCATGATCAAGAGTATTTTTCAGCATTGTGACATTTTGCTTCCAGCTTTCAGGTAGACTGTGAAGCATTTTCTTGTTGAGTTCTTTAATGTTGTATGAAACACCCATAATTTCCAAGTCATTGACCAACTGTACAAATCTCTGCAATTGTTATGATATGGATTCTCCTTTGGTGTGATGGAAGGTTTCATACTGATTGACCAGCTTGTCTTTGTTAATTTCAGCAACTTCACTGCTACCTTCACACATAATTTTGAGAGCATCCCAAACAGCTTTAGCAGTTCCATATTTTTCCAATCTTTTCAGCACATCCATTTTGAGTGCTTGAGTCAAAATAGAGTATGCTTTAAGATCAATTTTGATTTTCTTATAGTCATCTTCATCCAGAGTTAAGTCTTCAATTGGTATTCTAGCAGTCTTGTAAGTGCAGCTTGAGCTGTTGATATAGTAACAGGAATATGTGGACCCTTACATATTGAGATCCAAAAGTCAGGATCTACACCTGTGATATATTTCTAAACCGTATTCTCCATTGTTAAACTCAGATTTGTGTTTAAGCATGGGAGGTTTAGGTGTATGACCTAATTTAGAGTAACTGTTAGAATCCATGTTGATTTGTGTAAGTATAGATTTAGTTGATTTTAAGATTGATTATGTTTGATGAGTCCAACTTGTTCAACCATCTGTTGAGGTTCAGAATGAGTGCTCTTGCTGTTTGACAGGAGTATTTTTGCTGTTTGCTAAGTAGAGATGATAAGATCTACTACTAGCAACTTGATTATCAAATCAATCGAGTTCTATTCAGTCTGTGCGCAGATCTAAAAGAGAATCGAGAGCCAAAGCTCTAATACCAATTGACTAGGATTGTGTAAGAGTGATATTCTTACTAAGAATCAAATATGATAATCAAGTCATTGATTGAGTGGCGGAAACAAACAATCAAAGAACATTCAAGCAAGAAAATTACTCATAAATGTTGTTTCTATTAATATATGAAAGTTGATAAGTTACAGAGAATAATTACAATAAAATTCTCTATCTATCAGCCGTCACCTCAGTACGAGGTTAACTATTCTATTTATAGGCAGACAAGATGCCTTTACAAAATGACTAAACTACCCCTGACCTATTACATCAGAAACTAGTCTAAGTCTTGATCCGCATCTCTGCTTGTTCATCCGCATTGACAAATGCAGATGAGATAATCTTGATCAGCATTTCCACTTGATCATCAGCATTAGTAAGTTGGTCATCCGCATTGGTTAATGCGGATGAACAAAAATCTTTGTGCGCATTTGGTTGGTCATCCGCATTTGTCAAATGCGGATGATCAAAGTCTTGTCCGCATCTTCTTTTGTTCTTCTGCATTACTTAATGCAGAAGAGTAACTTGTTCTTCAGCATAAGTATTATGTCTTCCGCATTAGTTAATGCAGAAGAGTAAACACTTGTCCGCATCAGAGCTTTGTCATCCGCATTAACTAATGCGGAAGATAACACTTGTTATTTTTCTTGCAGATCTTCATCCACATTTCATCTTGGACTTATGGGATTCCAGCTGAGCAATCATCAAGTCACCCATCAAGTTGGCATGTATGATACTTCAGGGTGCAACAATCTGAATCCTCTCTCCAAGAACCACCAAAGTCAAGCACCTCAAAGGATGATAAAGGAAAGAAGAAAATGACTACGGAAGAGCTTTAGGAGGAGGAAAGGATTGAAAAGCTTAAAAGAAAAGGTAGACTTCCAACTGGGAAGCTGTTAGCTACCAGTTCCAAAGCAGCTGTATCCGACCAGGAGGCAATCAATAATAAGAAGAGGGTAGAGATCATTGATCAGCTCATCAAGCTTGGAGCTGTCAATGAAGACATACTCCTGCTACCATTAGAGGAGTTGGTAGAGCTGGAACCAGACTGCGAAATGAGCAACAGAGGGAAGCAACACGGTTGGCCTTAGAGGAAGAGAAAGAAAGAGAAAAGAGGGAAGCTAACATGCAGCTCTGGAGGGAAAGGATAGCTTTCCTAACCTCCCGAGGTTTTTCTCTTCAAGAACTATCTCCATACAATGATGAGACGATCCTTTGGCTCTTCAACAAAAAGCAGGATCTACTGGGAAGGAGAGAAAGAAAAAGCAAGAGAGAAGTTGAAGGAGAAGAAGAAGAAGGAAGAAGAAGCTAGGGTCACGGTGACAAGAAGATAGGTGAGAAAGCCTATATGAAAGACTATCTCCAGGCTCACGGATTCTCTGGCAAATAGGTGGGACCCATGTCTGAAAAGACACTCCAGTGAATTGTCAGTGAAATCAAGGCTAACATTCGTTTGGGCAAAAGGAAATATAAGTATAGAAGGGTACTGGGGATGTTCTTCATGCCAACAACTCAATCTCAGCCTGAACTAATTCCCTCACCATTCACCATCAAAATTGAACTCTATACACCTGAACCTACACCACTATCCATACCCACTTACTCACCTCAACCATACAAACTACCCATCCTTCAACCCAAAACACTTTCCCGAGCCACTACACCACAACCTACCCAAAAACCTTCCAAACCATCCCCTCAGCCTTCTAAACATCTCTCCTTAGAGGAATTTAAGGCAATCAAGACAAAGCTCTCAAACTATACAACCCTGAGTGATATCTCTTGTGAAGAAGACTCTGTCAAATTAATTTATGTGATGGATCTTCATGTTCCTTCACAAGAGATCAATTTCTTGATTTGCCCAGAGGAACACTGGACCATGCTGCTAGACTTCTTGGTCTCAACTCTGACTCCTTAAATGATGAAGAGAAGAAACTAAGAAGAAAGCTGGTGGCTCTAATTGACACAAAGAAAGGGGTCAAGATTCCTAGTCAGCCTCTTGTTCCCAGAAAGAACATCATCTAGTGGAGGTTTGATGAAGCCTCTCACAACTTTGTTGTTGAGAGAGAGAATGGAGAAAGCAACAAGCTGAATGCCTCCTCTCTGCTACACTCTAGTAGATTTGATATTGTTGAGTTAGCAAAGAAACCATTCTCCAATCCCTCCAACTCTGAAACTATTGCTCACATCAGAATTCATCTTAGCAGCCTTCATCTTGCTGAGCTTACCACACAGGCAAAGATTGAAGAAGAGTTGAAACTGAGAGAGAAGGATGACAAGAAAGGCCAACCATCAAAAGAACTACTTTTCTATAGATGGTGGAAGGCCCTGAATTGAAACATATAGTTCGATGGGAGTATGACTACAACTCTCATCAACTAACTCTTTTCAGAGGGACACAACAGATGGTACATATCATTCAGGGTGACAGACTGGAGTTCCTGTTAACTAATGATCTGTACAAGCTTCTCAGCACTACTTCAGGGAAGAACAAAGAAATAGATAAATATCTACTTTCCTTGGTGCTGAAGGTTTTGAGGAGCAGAAACAAGTGAGGTTTTGGTAGCATCAGCCTAGGGGGAGTTGTTGGATAAAGAAGAAGGCTCGCGCAACCAAAACCAAATCACTTAGAAAAATTTTGGTGCTACTTACAAATGCTTCCGAAGCCAAGTGTGGAACTTCCGAAGACAAAGTAAAAGATCAACTTCTGAAGACAAACTCTACTTCCGAAGTCAAAGTACTCACTTCCGAAGATTAAGTCTAAGAAGAAAAGATCATAAAACAACTTCCGAAGTACGAAGAAATGAAGAAGTCCTCAAGCTTCGGAAGAAGTAGCCTCTTCCGTAGTATAAGTGGCTTTAGAAGAACTTGTTCTTCCGAAGCCATTTAACCTTCAGAAGACACTTCTATGAACTAGTGGACATAAGTATGGTCTCTGACACTCCACTGCAGACCTTTGATACTGCATGGCGTTTTCTCAAACGGCCATGTAGTTGACCATACTTTATTCCACTATTCACTTTTTTATGTTTGTACAAGTTACCAACTTTAGTTGGTGACAAAATGTACGTCAGGGACATGTCCTGACTACCATATCTTATATAAGACTTTATCTAAGATACCTCAAACTATAGCTTTGTAGTATTTGCTTTAGTTAGAGGATTTTAGCTGGTATCAAAGTATATCCTGTTAGGATCTTGTATTCAAATGAAATACAAACTAATTAACGTGTAGACCAAACCAAATAGTGTGGAATCCTATTTGATTGGCGATCCAATCAGTGAGAACACACGTAGAAACAATAAGATATTGTATCTAACGTGAAGAATCGATTGGGAATCGATCAACAACGTTCTGTGAACTTGGAGTATGAACTTGGAGGCTTCTGGATGGCTAGGGTACGTCTGGAATTGAATAGGAATGAATGCTCCTTAATTGTTACGTTTTTCCACGAATTAAGTGGTATTTATAGGTTAAGGTTGCTCATTCAGGCGACTGAACCATTAGCATGGTTCAGTCGCGCGATTGATCCATGCGTTTGATCCATTCGCACGATAGAGCTTTCAGTCGTGCGACTGAGTTAGACGCATGAAGTTATTCAGGCGTATGGACTATTTAGGCGCATGAACACTTAGTCGCATGGTCATTCAGACACATGAGAACTTCACTTTACCAAGTTTGAGTGTATTTAACATTATAACATTATGCATAACACTTCAAACAATCACAAACCTATATAATTACGTCGATATGTGTTAATCAACTCATTAATGAAATATTTAAACAATATAAACACAACCAAATATTTGTATTTCATTAAGTACCCAATAGTTACATAAGTGTAAGACATATTATATTCAGATCAGGATCTAGGTACATATATGTATCAACAAACTCCCCCTTGGACCTAGATCTATCTAATCTCTTACCTTCTACATCACCTCTTCATACTTCTTGTACTTTTCCTCTCTTGTGACTCCTGCATGTATCTCGAACGCAAAGCAGAGTCCTATGACATTTTGGAATTGGAGGGCTTGTACAATATCTTGCGGGTCATAGAATAGTGGCCACTTGTATAATGTGTAGACATCATTATCAGACAAGTTAGTGAGCCACATTGGGTCAACACCCTGATGGTATCCATTTTCCCTCTTTATTTAGAACTATGACCGCCTCCCCGGTTCTCCAATCATAGTACCACCACTTAAAGTGTGGAGTGAAGTCCTGTGGCATTTCCTGAAAGGGATTCTAGACATTGTTCTTGGGGGACTCCACTTCAGCACTATCTTGGGCTTACCAGTGATGGAGTCAACTTCAGATCGTCTGATATACCTCGTAGTTTGTTGAGGTTTGAAGTTGACCCACCTGGTGTGGTACTCTTTCTTTAGGGCAGCCTCAAACCAGCCTGACATCTTCCTTGGGTCAGCATATAATAACTTCAATTTAGCCAGCTGGTTGAGCTCAAAACCAGGTAGAGTCTTTAGATCATGTGGAAATCTAAAGTACTCTATGCCCTTTTCCCTCTTTATTGCATAAACATTTAGATCCTCGAAATGTGCCCACGCAATAATCCTGCCTGACACTTATGATGTTTCTTCACTCTATAGAGTTTGGTGTAGACATTCTGTTTAGGAGCTGCGCGTTGGGCTCTGATTTCTTCAAAACAAGCAGCCCATTCTGCCTTTCTGATATCAACATCGTCATTTGAGGCTTGGGCTTTTCCTTCAATCTTCTCAGACTCCTGCTCCATCTGATCCAATACCTCAAATGTATCACTGACTAGGGATTCACCCAGATTGGGGACCACATTTCCCTCATTGTCAGCGTACTGAGGATAGTGCTCTGCTGTGATGTCTTCTATCTCTATCTCATCAATGTCATTTAGCTCTTCTTCACTGATAGACTCACAAGTTGGAGCATCCTTAATGATCTCATCTGGGTTCAGCTTGAACATTTCAGCTAGTTGCTCATTTGAAAGATCATGAATTATTTCCCCTTCTTCAGGGGTATAGCTCACAGATCTCCTAACGATCCCTTGCAGATCAAGAATCATAGTCAATTGAGTCTTGATTTTCTGAAGGGGAGCAACATCAAATTTGTCCCTTTGAAAGTTTGGATCTGCTTGTTGTAAACATGTAACACGTCAAAAACATTAGTTAATAATCAAGACAGAAATACATTAATCTTAATATAAACATCAAATGCATAAGTTTAATACATGATTCAAGTACAATGGCTATCAAATACATAATCATCTAATCATTACTTTTATCTTGAATCGCTGGATCATCACTTGGTGAGGCAGAAGAGGAAGCTCGTTGGTCTTGATTTCTCTTTGATCTTCTTTCTTGACCCTGAGCTGAGGCTGATGCAGCTGCATCTCCTCCTTCATCATCATCATCCTCCTCTGCCTGGCCTCTGTTCTTTCTTCCTCATCCCCTTCATCATCATCACTCTCTTCATCTTCATCCTCATCATCATCTTCACCCTCATCATCATTTCCTTCCTTTATCTTCAGAGGCTCACTTTAGTTCCTTTGAGCTTGAGCATGATAGACTTTTTAGCATCCTCCAACTCCTCAATCTTCTTTGCTGATATGACTCTATGCTCTTGGAGTTGGGCAATCTCTTCGCTCTGAGCAGCCATTTTTGTGCCTGCTGCTCAATCAGCTGAGCCTGCTAAGAGATCTGTTGGGACTATGCAGCTGTGAGATCTGCCAGCTGACAAATCTGCACAGTCTTCTCGTCATTGGCTGCTAACAGATACATCACCATACGGTTCAGTGCTGATAGCTGTTCCTCTACCCCAATGGAGGTAGAGGTGATCCGGATAGGTGGGTGGGATGTGATGAAGGTCCTGCTTGGTGGCTAGTGGTAGTAATGGTGGAGTGGTGAAGATTGGGTTAGGTCTAGATGATAGTGGTGGTGATGTAGGTGTGAATGATATGGTGGTGGATGGGATATATGTAGTGGTGGGTGGTGTGGTGACAGTGGTAAAGGGTGTGGGAATAGTAGTGGTTGCTGTGGAGGTGGCCGTGGTGGTGGCTATGGCTGTAAAGTGGTTATGGTGTGGCTGAGGTGGTGATGTAGGTGTGTCTGTGCTTCTTTTTCTTCATGCCATGGGGCTGAGCCATCCTTTTCTTCCTCGATCCTGTCGAGGAGGATGCTCCCCCTAGAACACGGCTGGATCGCTCTGGAGCATAGGTCGGGTCAGCGGCAGTCTCTCCCGATCCACTGGGGCGTTCACCAACCGCCCGGAGTCCATGTTCTGTGGGAACAACTTTGCTTCCCACAGTCTTAGTCAGTGGCTCCTCATCTGACTCCTCATCATCCTCACCAAGTATAAAATCCTGTGTGAAACCCAGCCGACTCTGCTGTATCTCCAGTGGGGGCAGATACTGGAGGTGTACTATCAGTCGTTGTGCCCCTCGGTGAAATGGGCATGGCATCTCCAGCATCCCCGCAATCATCATCATCAGAGTCATCGGAGGGTAGAGAAATCTGCTCAACATCAGAATCACTATCATCGTGATGCCACTTCCTCCGAGCTGGCACCACATAGTCCTCACGGGCCAGATGCCCGAACAGTCTCCTGACAGAGGGTTTCACCTGCTTCCCCCTGTACACCTTCATCCGGCCTAAGGTGGTATCATCCATCACCTCAAGCACTACTGCATCTTCCTTCTCCTTCGGCAGGGAAGGGAGCTTCTGGTCTATAATCATCTGCATGAATCGGGGGTACATGCAGAAGCCCTCCTTCCCTTTCCCCTCAATGTTCTCCACTAAGTAGGAGAAAATCATCCTGGAGAAGCTGAACGGATGGTTCAGCACCAACGCTACATAGGCGTTCTGGATCTGATCTGACAACTCATCAAATCCTCCCTTCCTGGACGCTATGCACTTCAGCAGTACGTGAGCAAGGTACTTGAACTGGGGACACAGGTTGCTCTTGTTGAGCACCCCTGCATTGATGTCCCTAGAGTACTTAGCTCGAAGAAAACATTCTCTGACAGTAAGGGGGTGTAGTCTAGTAGGACAGTCAGCATCTTCCCCCAACTGCAGCACAATCCTGAGATCTTCCTCTGTGATCTCAATCGCCTCTCCAAAGATAGTACTCCTGATACAGTGAGGCTCAGAAGATCGGTCAACTACTACACCTTCCCAGAAGGCCTGCTGTATAGAATGATATGGAGTACATGGAGCAGATATAGCATGTGCAATTCTCGATCTCCGTAGAAAGGTGAGAATGCCAGAAAAGTCTGATGCATTTCTTGTGCTCAGATCTAGATGAGCACATATGTTGTGCTTCGTACTCATTGTCCATCGACTCGCCATTTGTTACACAATGAAAGTAACATTAGTATCCATTGCTAAGAATGTCTTGAATCACTAGGACTTGAAAACCTTCTTTTCTGTCATGCGAATGAGGTTGTGTGACTGTGATCAAGCGTGCGCATTAGCAGTGCGACTGAACTCCAGTCGTGCGAATTAACCCATACGTACGACTGAGTGTGCTACTAGACTCATGCGTATGTAACTCATGCGGTTACCCCAGTCGTGTGATTGAACTCATACGCATGGTTCAGTGTGCGGTTTAGTTAGCTAGTCGCACACATCATCGTGCGACTAAGTTTCATCAACCTATCCATTCGCATGTTGTTCTGACTGTTCAATTCAAATTCAATTTTTCCAAATTTTAGTTTAGACTTCGTGATCTGGTTCATTAGACTCGCAATCCATTAGTTTAACACCTAACATCTTTATTTCATTTGTTTACGTCGTTCAGTTAGGTTATTTGAACACAATTGTTACGGTTTTTCTAAGGGGTCCGATTGTCCAGATTCTGTAGCAATGTGAGTGGTACAACAATGGTTCTGCACCGCAAATTACCTATAAGTCAATAGAAGTCGTCAGTACACAACAAACAATAGTCTTCAAGGCTCAAATGGTGATCAAACGAAATTTGGGCAGAGTAACGTTAGTCGTGCGAATTAGGGCAAATTTTGGAGTGATGAGACTCTGCGACATTCACCCTCTATTTATACCAACCTAAATTCAATCGTACGACTGGGCTAATACGCATATTTCATTCGGGTGAATGGGCCTCAGTCGTGCGATTGTTCAGTTGGCCCCCTTCAGTCGTCCGACTGGAGTTCAGTCGTGCGACTTACTCATTCGTTCGCTCTTAAACATCCGACTGGGTCATTCTTATGGGCCATTCGTTTGAATGGTCCATACTCATGGTCCATTCGTACGAATAGCTCCCATTTGCATGATAAGTCCATACTCATGGTCCATTCGTGCGAATGGGTCATACTTATGAAATTTTCTGCATTTCTTACCATTTGCCATTTAAAACCTTTTTTTAAGCTTTAGAATCAACATTATACACATTTGATCATCTCAGACATGATCCTTTTATCTTGAAAAACTTTTGATCACCTTAGACGTGATCATTTTAAACACTTTGTCACCTCAGACATGACCTATTATCTTTTGAAAACACATGTGGTCATCTCAACATGACCCTTTTAGGTGAATTAAAACCTTACTGATTCCAAGATGTAGTCCGATAACAATTAAACTGAAATGACTAAATAAATAGAAAATTAAACTAAAGTACAAAAATTTAAACTTGTTTTTAACTTTTTATGAGAGGTAAATTCTAAGATAGAAATCTACTAGATTTGTTTCTGGAATAGGCAGCTTCTATTTAGTTTGACCATTTCTGGACCAAATCACATATTGGAATCATACAAGCAAGTCAAATCATTTGGGACTTGTTATCAAAACCATTTGATGCTCACTTCTCGGTTTTCATCCAGAGTCGTTAGCAAATTTAGGAAATCATACTGGTACTATTAGATCCCACATTGATTTGGACTTTCAAGAATTTGTATCCATATGATTGTCAGTATGTTTGTCCTCTTAAATCCATACACAGACTTTTGACACAGATTGGTGATAGTTTAAGGTTTATTATTTCAACCAACATTTGTGGATCCCACGCTTATATGATAATCAACATTCCTCAAAGCTTTTGAGCGGTCTACGGGCATTTTGACAAGAAGAGACTATTCTCAGAGCTTTCAAAGAGAAGCCAATCCTCAGGTCAGTGCCATCGCACAGCAGAGAGGCGGCAAACAACAATGAATTCTAGAATATCTAGGTTATGCTTATCCTCAGGTCAGTGCCATGCACAGCAGAGAAGCACATAACCTATCTTCTTGTTAGAGCATCGTTAATTTCTTTAGCACATAATGCACCACAACATAATTATTAGCTTGATAGCATTTGCTTTTTTTCGTGCTTTGCTCTATTTATGGTCATCCGCACACATTTGTGGCGTTTACATGCTCGTTACCCCTTATTGGAATATTGTTGATTATGTTAACTAGTGATAAGATGGGAGCCCACAGTAAGTTGAACAACTTAATTTGATCTTGAGATCACCAGTCAGGTCTAATCATCTATTGTATTGAATCTACCGACATATCATCTGTGGTCTAGCAACCTCTAGGTCTACTTTCATTGTGTTACCTTAGTAGATACCAGTTTTCTATCATATTTCCTTTTATATTGCTCAGACTACACAGACTTAGACTTTGAATTTTGCATCTTTTCTAAATTAAATATTAAAGTCCCTCTTGATTTTGTTCCTGTGTACTATCATTTTCCAAAGTATTTGAATCGGTATCACAGATACGATCTACCTTCTGTCAGCTAGCCTCTCCTTCTCCCTTTTTTTTTAAATGTTACTGTCTGACCTATTCTCCCCCTAAAATTCTAAAATCATAGCCGATATATATATTTTAGGATTTTAATAGACAGCTAAATAACATGAATTTAATTTAAAACAAAATTGAACAAATGAAGAAAAACATAAAAAAATAGAATAAATTGTATCGGACTACACATGATCATCATCAGAAATAACATCACCTTTCTTTTTAACGTCTTTGACCTCTAACAGATATAGAAAACGTGGTTTGTCAAAAGGTTTTGTATAGAGGTCAACGCGTTGAAAATCCGTATTTATTTTTACCACATCGATTAAATTCTTTTCAAAGCAGTCCCGTATAAAATGATATTTTATACCGATGTGTTTGGTCTTAGGGTGTTAGACTGGATTTTTAGTTACTGCAAATGCAGCAGAGTTATCAACAAAAATAGGAGTAGAAGAGAAAGTTAAACCGTAGTCCCGCATTTGCTGTTGAATCCAAATGATTTGAGAACAGCAACTTGCAGCGGCAACGTATTCGGCTTCACAGGTTGATAGCACAACCGAGGTCTGCTTCTTACATTGCCAGGTCACTAATCTCCTCCCAAAGAATTGACACCCTGCTGATGTAGACTTGTAATTCATCTTGCAGCCCCCGTAATCCGAGTCACTATACGCCGTGAGCTCAAAGTCATCATCATGAGGATACCACTACCCAAGTGTGGGTGTGCCCTTCAGATAACAAAATATCCTCTTGACCCCAATCAGATGGTTAACCTTTGGTTTAGCCTGATATCTAGAACATAGACATGTAGCATACATGATATCAGATCTAGAGGCAGTAAGGTACATGAGAGATCCAATCATTCCTCAGTACATTGTTGCATCTACCAGATCTCCATGTTCATTAGGTGCTATACCATGGTTTGTAGCAAGTGGAGTCCCAGCTGCAGAGGCATCTCCATGTCAAACCGACTGAGAATGTCTCCCACATACTTGGTCTGATGTAGAAAAATCCCTTTGGGTGACTGATCCACTTGTAACCCCAGAAAGAATTTCATTTCCCCCATGGCACTCATCTCGAACTCTGCCTTCATTACTGCTTCAAATTCTTTTCATAACTCTTTGTTCTTTGAACCGAAGATTATGTCATCGACATATATATGTACTAGCAGTAAATCTCCATCCTTTTCTTTGATAATAGTGTGCAGTCAATGACTCCCTGCGAAAGTCATGTTTCACAAGATGAGTCGAAAGTTTCTCATACCAGGCTCTAAGAGCTTGATGAAGCCCATATAGGCCTTGTCAAGTTTGAAACTCTGTCCTGATGATAAGGATCTTCAAATCCCTCGGATTGACTGACATAAACTCTCTCGAATTTCACCATGAAGGAATGCACTCTTCACATCTAATTGATAGACTTTGATCTTCATATACGATGCATAGGCAAGGAAGATACGGATGGCTTCCATCCTGGCCACAGGTGCAAACACTTCATTATAATCAATCCCCTCAACTTGTCGTAATCCTTGAACTACCAGTCGAGCTTTGTTCCTGATAATGACACCTTGATCATCCTTCTTGCATTTCAAGACCCATTTGGTGTCGATGACCTTAGCACCTTTAGGTCTATCTACCAGTGTCCATACACCTAACTTCTTGAATTGAAGAAGTTCCTCTTGCATAGCACTCACCCATGCCTCATCATTCAGTGCTTCACTGACGTATTTTGGCTCAAACTGCGAGACAAAACACCGATAAGCACCATCGTGAATGTATCCTTTTTCCATTATTGAGGCATAATCAGCTGAGTACAGCTGATTTCTGGTCTGCACTCCTGATCCGACATCCCCAATGACATTTTCTAGGGGATGATAGACATTTAGACGTGATCCTGGAGTGGTAGGAACAACTACCTCAGAGCCAAGATTATGAAAATTTGGTTCTGCATCTGAGGTAGAAGGAGTTTGAGGATCCGAAGTCGAAGAAGCATCACATTAGATGTTTGTGGACTTGTAGGAATTGGTACTTGTGTCTCCTGATTGTTCCGGTCATCCTCTGGAGATTCATCTTCTGAGGAGGAGTCACTGTCTTCTAGTGCTCCCCCTGAGTGATGAGATGATTCTCCCTGTGAGCTCGATGATGTTGGATCACGATATGGTGTATTCAAGATATCATACATCATTCGTGTAGCTAACTCGTCATCAGAAGGGGAGATAGGGATGTTGAAGGACTTGAAGAATCCATCATAGTCGAAAAAGTAAGCGGGTCCTTTTCCAGTAGGGGGTATGGTATATTGCTGAACATCAACATTACACCACACTTCTACTAAACCTGTTGAGTTGTTGTAAACTCTCTTGTTCGGTATGTTGTATCCTAAGAAGATCCCTTCATCAGTCTTCTCGCTAAATTTTCCTTCTTGAGTTTTCTTCAGAAGTGTGCACGGCACGCCCAATGGTTCGAGATACTCCAGATTAGGTTTACGTCGTTGTAGTAATCGTAACATGTCTTGCCATGGCTCTTGACTACCAGGACTCCATTTAATGTATAACATGCATTAGCTACTGCCTCATTCCAGAATTGGATAGGCAGTTTCGAGTCTGCTAGCATTATCTGTGCTGTCTCTATCAAGCTTCTGTTCTTTCTCTCAGCAACACCATTCATCTGAGGCGTGTAGGAAGAGGTGAACTGGTGCACAATTCCCTTTTCCTTGCAGTAAGCCTCCATCCACCTGATTTAAATTCAGTCACTGTCTGAGCGTACCTGTCTCACCTTCAGCTTGTAGAGAGATTCCAGTGTGGTTACTAATTCTTTGAATGACTCAAATGTTTCTGACTTGGACTTCAAAAACATTACCCAACAGAATCTTGAGTAGTCATCATCAACCACATAACAGTACAGGTCACCTGCAATGCTCTTTGTACTGACTGGACCAAACAGATCCATGTGAAGAAGTTCAAGAGGAAGCTCGATAGAATGAACTTTCTTTTCCTTATGAGTCTTCTTCGTCTGTTTGCCTTTCTTGCATGCTACACAGAAATCAGGAAGTTGGAAATTTTTTACGTTAACACATCTCACTAGATCCTTCTGAATCAAGTGATTCATCTTCCGTTGATTTATGTGTCCCATTCTCCTATGCCAGGAAATGGAGTCCTTCTCAGTAGCTTTTAATAGGAAGCACTGAACTTCATGATCCATTGTAGAAGCCGTTGAGAGATCCAAACATAAAGGTCTTTATATCTTGAAGCTGTCATCAGAACTTGGTCCTCTGGAATCACATAGTCTTTCTTTAGGACGTAACACTTCTTGTTGTCAAATATGACTTTAAACCCTTTGTCACATATTTGGGAAACAGAGAGTAAGTTTTTTTGAAGTTGTTGAACGTAGTTCACTTTGTCAAATTTAACTTTCTGATTTCCAACCTCTCCCTGAGCTGTGATATAACCTCCTTTGTTACCAGCAAACGAAACATGCCCGCCTTTTATTTGTTTGACGTTTGATAAAAGAGCCCTGTCTCCTGTCATGTGCCTGGATGCTCCGCTATCTACAATCCACGTGTTGTTTTCAGCACTGTAGCGAACACCCACACATAAATTTAAAGCATTAGTTAGGTTAGGAACCTAAGCATTTACTGGCTTGGGTTTCCCAAAGGCATCACACATCATGAATTCAACCCATTGACCCTTAGAGGTGAGGGTAGCTCAGGTGCCTTCTTGTCATCATTATCAGACACAGAGGATGACTTTTCTTTCCATAAGCCAGATTTGTGTAAGGCCTGTTTGTGATAAACAGACGACTGGCTAATGGGTTGAACTTTGGGTTCACTAGTTCTTCTAGGTGGAGTTAAAGAACTCCTCTTAGAAGACCTAGGTTTTGAGTTCTGAAGTTCAATTTTCTTCCTAGGTGTCTGAAAGTAAGGACAAAAGAAAGCAATGTGTCCACACTCTCCACACTTGTAGCATGACCTGCTATCAACTTTATGATTAAACTTTCGTTGTGGAGATTTGTGTGACATCCTAGTGACATCATTTGTTTTGGTTTTGACTCTACTTCTTTTGATGTATGATGTTGTTTAGCAAACTTAACTGTTTTGACATTCTTAACAACTTTTCCATTTTGGTTAACTGGACTTCGACGTGGGACTTGTGTAAGGTTAACATTAACAGTCTTTATAGGTTTAGATTTGACTTTGTTTAACCCTGACTTTATATTAGCCTTTTCAAATTCATTTTCCAGATTAACACAAGGCATTTTACCCTTTGCCTTTGAAGTGGCCTCCTTTTGTTTTGTTCCAAATTCAATTGAAGAACCTGAGGAATTTGGATCACTTACAAGAGGAGTAGACACCACATGATCCTTGATGGGATTGTTACTTATTGGTTTACACTTAGTGTTCATCAAGGTCTCAGGGGGTGGTGGAACCACTTTATAGCCCAAGCCCTCCCCATTGTTACGCTCTCTCACTAAGTGTTGGACAATATGAGATGAACTTGTCCAACTATGCAGTTTTTGCTTTAAAGAGTTAACTTCTACTTCTAAGACTGCTTTTTGTTTCTTAGTGTCTTCTAGGGAGTTAAGATAGTACCTAATGTCATTGGCTTGTTAAATGCTACTACTTCAGTTTCCCTAAGCTGTTTATTCAACAGTCTACCTTTTCTTTGTAACTATGCTCATTTTGTTTTAAAACTCTATTTGCCTCAGTGCACAGTTTCAAATCCTTTACTAGGCTATCATAATGATCTAGCAACCTAGCAAATTTTTATCTATGTTTTCTCTAAATTTATCATAGTCAGAACAAGCATGATTTTTAAAAGTTGGTCAGTAGAACTTACCTGAGGAGGTTCTGATGAAGTAGTCATTAGTGCAGCATCAGATGTCTCTGGTTCTGGTGATTCTTTCTTTGTTATAGACGTTCAATTTTCAGGCTTGTAGCTGACCTCTGTTGCAGTTTCTTCACTATGTGACATCGCTATCTCAACTGCTATATTTCTTTCACTTGCAGAATCATCATCTAAGTCATCCACGCTCGCAATATTGGATTCTCCCAGAGATACAAACCTAAAGCTCCAGTCCTGTCCTTCATCATCATGGGCAGTCAAAGCTTTTCGATCCTTGCCTGATGATGTAGAACTGCTAGCTTGCTTGTCTTGACGAGTGAAGGACGAGAATGGATTCTCGTCCAGTCTTCTTTGGCTTCACACATTCTCTTTTGAAGCACCCTTTTTCTCCACAGTTGAAGCAGGTCACCTTGCTCTTGTCAAAACCAAAAGTAGTGTCCTTAGTAGCAACCAAGTTTTGTCCGGTCTTCTTCACAAACTTCTTTGCTCTCCGCACAGCACTTGCTAAGGCCCACATAATATCCATCCTTTCCAATTCAGTCTCATCATCCTGCTCGTAGTCCTCATCTGCCAGATGGCAGTTTCCAATTTTTCCAGCAATGAGTCCATCATAGGAATGGACCACTGCTGCCAAGAGATCCATGTGCTCTCGAGCTACTTCTACTGTCACGTTTCCAAGATTCTCAGTCTTCAGTCTGGTAGCATTTGCTTCGGATCCAATATATTGGGTACTAGAAGACCTTGACGTTTCTGATCCTGAAGGAGAGACTTGTGAAGGACCAGATGAGCTTGACACAAAAGTAGTCTGAAGAGGTGCTCCAGACGTCTTAACTTGAGAAGTGGCATTGTACAAAGCTGGATTCTGAGTGTACGAAGACTTCTGAGCTCGATACTTCATCCTTAGTACTTCTTCTTGCAGCTTTAGTATGAAATCATTGATGTCCAACTTTGATAGCAATCCATTTTGTCTCAGATTTGACACAAAAGAAGCCCAACTTTCTGGCAACCCGTCAGCAAAATTTGACACTTTATCTTCCATGGTACTTGTGACACCATGTGTGTGCAACTCGCTCATCAAATGGTAGAATCTATCAATGACATCGTCTAAACTCTCTTTTCTCATCGATGAAAAGTTGTCAAATTCTTTCTTCAGTTCCTTAGCTTTAATTGCCTTCAACGAAGCATCCCGTCATATCTTTTCTCCAGCTCATCCCATAACTTCTTGGCTTGTTTATTTTCTGAGAATTGGTGAAAAATATCCTTAGGGATAGACTGTGTTAGCAATTCATATACTCTCTTTTCAGCATTATATTTAACTTTCTGTGCATTAGTCATTCCTCCTAGAGTAAGTTTCACCCCATCTGCTCCCACCGGCATACTGTATCCCGTCTCAATAGCTTCCCACATATTTGGATCCACTCCATTGAGGTAGATCTCAAAACATTGTTTCCAGTGGGGAAACTCATCTAATGTTATAAGCTTCGGGGGTTTATTATGATTCCCACCTCACTCTCCAGTAGCACTAAGTTTTGAATCCGTGAGTCCTTCCCGGTTGTAAACACTGACAACTGATCCTCCATCTCGATTAACTTTAAGTCTCTTAAACAATCTGTTAACTGGTGTGAATGGAGCGATGTGAATGGACTACCTGTGCGAATGAAACTATCCAACTGGTTCAATCGTGTGGCTGAACTAAGCGATTGGTCCAGTCGTGTGAGTGAAACTGATGTGTATGAACAATGCGACCGGTAGGCTTAGTCGTACGAATGAAGATGCGACTGAGTTCAATCGTACGTCTGGGGATGCGAATGAAGTCCAGTCGTGCGATTGGGTCAATCGGCGACTGAAGCTGCTGTTTTTCGAAAATTTCTAGGTTTAACGGGTTTTAACCGTAAAAAACCCGAATTTTCACCAACCCTAATCGCCTTATGCCGTAGAAACCAAAACTTGATGAGCAGAGATGTCAAAGACAACTTTTGACACAAAAATATTGCGTTTTTAGTGAAAAAACACAACCTTTGTATCAAAATTGATTGACTCACACATAATCAAGAGCCAAAGCTTTGATACCACTTGTTAGGACTTGTATTCAAACAAAATACAAACTAATTAATGTGTAGACCAAACCAAATAGTGCGGAATCCTATTGGATTGGCGATCCAATCAGTGAGAACGCACGTAGAAACAATAAGATATTGTATCTAACGTGAAGAATCGATTGGGAATCGATCAGCAACGTTCTATGAACTTGGAGTACGAACTTGGAGGCTTCTGGACGGCTAGGGTACATCTGGAATTGAATAGGAATAAATGCTCCTTAATTGTTACGTTTTTCCATGAATTAAGTGGTATTTATAGGTTAAGGTTGCTCATTCAGGCGACTGAACCATTAGCATGGTTCAGTCGTGCGATTGATCCATGCGTTTGATCCATTTGCACGATAGATCTTTCAGTCATGCGACTGAGTTAGACGCATGAAGTTGTTTATGCGTATGGACTATTTACGTGCATGAACACTTAGTCGCATGGCCATTCGGACACATGAGAACTTCACTTCACCAAGCTACAGTGTATTTAACATTATAACATTATGCATAACACTTCAAACAATCACAAACCTATATAATTACGTCAATATGCGTTAATCAACTCATTAATGAAATATTTAAACATTATAAACACAACCAAATATTTGTATTTCATTAAGTACCCAATAGTTACATAAGTGTAAGACATATTACATTCAGATCAGGATCTAGGTACATATATGTATCAACATATCCGGCTGTAGGTAGTATTATATATAGTTTCTCATTGTAACTCATAAGATGATGCTTGTAAGAGTCTTGTAATACTTTGAGTTGAGAAGCAATATATGCAAGTACCTTGAAAATTATCTTTCTGTGTTCAGTGTTACTTATTATATTATTATCAACTCTTCAAGACCTGATTCATCTAAGTGTAGTTTAAGTGAGTTTGAGAGAAAAACTAAGTGTCTAGTGGCAAAACCCGATCTTGCAAACACTGACTTTTATGTGTTTCCAGTTGGCAGGTAATAGTTGCTGAGGATGGCATCGGGTGGCTACTTGGCTCGTTTTGAATGGCATCCGTTTTTATAATGTTCTTGTGATGTAATGCAACAAGTATTTTGTAATATGATAACGGTGTATTATTTTTCAAAAGCTAATACAATGAAATGAAATGGACATTTAAATGTTTCCGCTGCATGTTTTAGTAAGTTAATACAATATATGTTTTATGTGCGATGATTGACCAGCTGTGAGTGTCCTGGGAACGGGGCCTTAGATGTAGTGTTTGTATTGATGGTTTTGGATTTATGAGACACTCTTTGTTGTTTTCCTTTATAACAAGAAGAACAATGATTTGAACTAATTCGTTTTTCACCAATTTGTTCATGTTCATCATGTTAGAATGGACAAGCCTTCTATGCCACAATTATGATTCATCTTTTGATGACTTAGATAGGAGGCATGTTTCATGTCTTGTGAGTGAGGTGTTGTTCATGTCCAAAACATAAGTGTTCCTTTTCTTGATGCTTTAAGAAGTACCCAATCTTCTGGAACAGAGAAACCTGGCTAAAGAACGTAACAGTAAGTGTTATCAAACAATGTCGTATAATTTTGATCACAAATTTGAGACACACTCAGTAAACTATACTGTAGATTTTCACACTAGTTTACTTCTCAAACTTAAGTACACTAGAATCAGATGTTAGACAATGGATTCAACTTATCAGCACTCCTATCCATATTGAAAACAATAGTGCTATCTCCATCACTGAAAATCCTATGAAGCACTCCAAGACAAAGCATATTGATATCAGGTATCATTTCAAATTCAGGGCGCTCGGACGGTGCTCCTTTCTCAAACCAGAACAACTCTGAATGTTAGGGAAAGAGATATTCATGGAAAAAATCTAATTAAGCTAATCAAAGTTGATTCAAATGAACAATATGCTGACTTGTTCACCAAAGCTTTTGATGAACAGAGATTTAAGTATCTCATAACATTTATTGGGATGATAAACATTGATTAGATTACCTCTTTTGAAAAACATTTTTAATGTGTAATGTCTTATTTCAATACAATCTAAGCCCTGTTACAAAAGGTCTCCCTCTGAAAACTTAACTAAGTACAAATTCTTCCAAAGAGAAATTAACCTTCAGAAGACATCTTGCCTATCTTCCGAAGCAAAATTCCTCCAAGGATAATTTTTTTCTTGAAAGAGTTTTTAGTCTCGAAAGAAGCGGTTGATTACATATCAGATCTACTTCCAAAGCTTACAAAAATCTCCATTCGCAAAGCAATCTTTACTCTCAGAAGTAACTCTTTACCTTCGGAAGTAGTAATTGCCTTCGGAAGAAAAATTACCTTCTGAAATGTCTTATACTCGGAAGAGAGATTTTACTATGTAACGGAAATCTCTTGGGCCCCACACTGTAAAAAGTAATGATTTTGTTAATGATGTCAGATTATTTAACTGAATTAAACCCTACCGCCCCTGTCACTTCATCCACTAAAACATCACATCACCTTATCCTAACCCCATTAACGCCATTTCACCCTCTTTTAAATAGTCCCGACTATTCACTTTCATCTTCTTACCACAATTTTTACTGCCCTAAAAGTTTCCTTCATCCCCAATTCACCCAAGCTCAAATTCATCTACCTTCAACTTTCCACAAAAGTCACTAATCCTAAACACAATCAAGTCGCACTTCTTGACTCCTCAAGAGATGCGGATTTCTCTGAAATCATCTCCTTCCTCACCTAATCATCCTACTACACTGCACTGACTGTTAATCCCACTGTGTACACCAATCACATGGCTGATTTTGAGGAAACGGTCAGGTTGAAACCCTAAATGGGGTTTGAGTAATACCATCTAGCATTTGTGGCTAAGAGTAGGTCATAACTAAACAACTTATCAGGAGCATCTCGAGCTTCATGATGAGGGTGCACCTATTGAGTTTCCCAAAGCATATTTAGGTAGCACCTAAATTCTCAAGGGATATGGTGGAGATGTCAGTAGGTCAACTGTCTACAAATTCAACTTCTCATATAACTGGAAGTTCCTACTGCATGTTGTTTTTCACTGTCTGTCTAATAAATCAGGGGGATGGGATCAAATTCCATACGAACTCGGGTACGTAGTTCATGGAATGGTGAGAGGCCTCTGATTCAATTACTCAAGATTTATGCTGACTAATCTCATTGGAAATCTTCAGAGGGAAACATTCTTTATGTATCCTAGATTTCTCCGGTACATTATCAACTTTGAACTAGACCAGAGTCGGCTTGTCTGTGCAGCCACTCTGCCCATCCCTCAAATGAGGCCTACCATCTTCAAAACTCTAAAGAAGGTGTCCACCAACTTCACTGGAAGGTACGCTTCTCTACTTCCAGGTATGACTAAGCAAATAGCTCCTGGTGACATCCCTGTTGACCCCACAAGTGATGAATCCACACCAGCAACTGCCCCTACACTACTTATTTTGCCTTCTCACCCCATTACCATCACTTACCAAAGATGCCCCAAATGTACCCTTGTTCAATCTACTCTAATTTAACAAGCTCCTCCTGTTCAATCCAAAAAGGCTAGAGTGGAACTTTGGGCTCCCACTCAGTATGAGGTCTCACCATCCTTCACCATTAACCTCAATATGGGTCTTGAGTCTCCTTAGACTCAAACCCATAAGCCCACTACCCAATCTAAAAGCCCTTAGGGTGAGTATTTATACTCCTCTGAGCAACCACAAAGGGACATCCCCACTAGAGGCTCAATGCCTGTAGACATTGATCAGGTCCCAGGTCAGAGGTTTACCTTCTCTATCTTTCACTGACATTCTTTTCAAACTGATGAAGAGATTACATCTCTTCATGGAAATGAAGTTGATCTACACACACTCTCTCCAAGATCAACAGAGCCTAGAGAGACCTCTTATCTCTAGTCCCCATCAGCAGACCTTTACTTAGGTGAGTCCCACTAATATGGAGGGGACTTATGCTGATTCAACTGCCACTACAAAAGATGCCTCAATGGACCTTCTAGACAATGGTAACATTTCTGAGACTGAATCTACGACAATCATGCCTTTTGATGACTCTGAAAGAGACATCATTAAGCAAGGGAAACCAGGGTGCCAACAAACCACATCTGGTGGTGAGGCTAACATACTAGGCATGTTACCTTATCTCCCTATGATTTTTCCAAGAAAAAGAGGGAAGACTGCAACTCATTATACAAGACCTACTTTCTAAAGTGTCAAACCTTGAAAACAAGGTTAGGACTTTAGAGGACAGGTCCGCCACTTAGCAACTTGAGATTAACAATCTCAAGGCTCAACTAGCTGAGAAACAGATTGAGAGATCTGTTAGGCATGTACCCATTCAGGTCTCCTTGACCTCTTCCTCTAGCTCATCTAGCTCCCAAGAAGATGCTACCAAAAAGGGGAAGAATGTTCGGAGACAAACATCTGAGGAACCACCAAGCCAAACTTCAACTCCAAACTTTCGGCTCCCATTGCAACTACATTTACTGAGCCATCCCAATTCGTACTGCAAATTGACCCAAGGATGCTTAGAGATCTCAACGGACTCTTCTCCAAGTTTCCATTGAGATCCTCTCTAGATCAACCTAGCCTTGATACGGCTATGATGTACTTTGGAGCTGAAGAGCTTTAGAGGCTATGTGCACCTTCTACCACTATGGAAGATGTTGGTCAACCTAAGGTCCAAGTGGAACCTAAGATTCAATTCGAACGGGAAATAAAGACCGATGCCTAGCAACTAAAACAGTTGGGACAGAAACTGCACTCCCTCAAACTTCCGAAGCCAAAGTCAAAGCCACGGAAGAACAAGCTGAGTCTTCCGAAGCTGAAACGGAAGTTGCGGAAGGATTGTTCTCACTGTCCGAGGATCTAATCATCATAGATGCAATTCTAGAGCTGGCATCTGAGGTGAATAGTGAGGACTTTCTCAATCAACCTCTAGCTCAAACACTATCACTACCTCTCTCACAATTTGAATCCTCTCTCCAAGAACCACCAAAGTCAAGCACCTCAAAGGATGATAAAGGAAAGAAGAAAATGACTGCGGAAGAGCTTTAGGAGGAGGAAAGGATTGAAAAGCTTAAGAGAAAAGGTACACTTCCAACTGGGAAGCTGTTAGCTACCAATTCCAAAGAAGCTGTAGCCAACCAGGAGGCAATCAATAATAAGAAGAGGGTAGAGATCATTAATCAGCTCATCAAGCTTGGAGTTGTCAATGAAGACATACTCCTGCTACCATTAGAGGAGTTGGTAGAGCTGGAAAAGGCAACCAGGCTGCAAAATGAGCAACGGAGGGAAGCAACATGGCTGGCCTTAGAGGAAGAGAAAGAAAGAGAAAAGAGGGAAGCTGACATGCAGCTCTGGAGGGAAAGGATAGCTTTCCTAACCTCCCGAGGTTTTTCTCTTCAAGAACTATCTCCACACAATGATGAGACGATCCTATGGCTCTTCAACAAAAAGCAGGATCTACTAGGAAGGAGAGAAAGAAAACTACAAGAGAGAAGTTGAAGAGAAGAAGAAGAAGAAGGAAGAAGAAGAAGGAAGAAGAAGCTAGGGTCACGGTGACCAAGAAGATAGGTGAGAAAGCCTGGATGAAAGACTATCTCCGGGTCTCACGGATTCTCTAGCAGATAGGTGGGACCCATGTCTGCAAAACACTTCAGCGAATTGTTTGTGAAATCAAGGCTGACATTTGTTTGGGCAAAAGGAAATATAAGTATAGAAGGGTACAGGGGATGCTCTTCAAGCCAACAACTCAATCTCAGCCTGTACCAATTCCCTCACCAGTCACCATCAAAATTGAACTCTACCCACCTGAACCTACACCACTATCTATACCCACTTCCTCACCTCAACCACCCAAACTACCCATCCTTCAACCCAAAACACTTTCCCGAACCACTACACTACAACCTACCTAAAAACCTTCCAAACCATCCCCTCAGCCTTCTAAACATCTCGCCCTAGAGGAATTCAAGGCAATCAATACAAAGCTCTTAAACTGTACAACCCTGAGTGACATCTCTTATGAAGAAGACTTTGTCAAATTAATTTATGTTGATGGATCTTCATGTTCCTTACAAGAGATTAATTTCTTGATTTGCCCAGAGGAACACTAGACCATGATGCTAGACTTCTTGGTCTCAACTCTGACTCCTTAAATGATGAAGAGAAGAAACTAAGAAGAAAGCTAGTGACTCTACTTAATACAAAGAAAAGGGACAAGATTCCTAGTCAGCCTCTTGTTCCTAGAAAGAACATCATCTAGTGGAGGTTTGATGAAGCCTCTCAGAACTTTGTTGTGGAGAGAGAGAGAATGGAGAAAGCAACAAGCTGAATGCCTCCTCTCTACTACACAAAAGTAGATTGATATTGTTGAGTTAGTAAGAAAACCATTCTCCAATCCCTCCAACTCTGAAACTATTGCTCACATCAGAAGTCATCTTAGCAGCCTTCATCTTGCTGAGCTTACCACAAAGGCAAAGATTGAAGAAGAGCTTAAACTGAGAGAGAAGGAAGACAAGGAAAGGCCAAGCACCAAAAGACTACTTTTCTACAGATGGTGGAAGGCCCTGAATAGGAACCTATAGTTAGATGGGAGTATGACTACAACTCTAATCAACTAACTCTTTTCAGAGGGACACAATAGAGGGTACATATCATTCAAGGTGACAGACTGGAGTTCTTGTCAACTAATGATCTGTACAAGCTTCTCAGCACTACTTCAGGGAAGAACAAAGAAACAGATAAATATCTACTTTCCTTGGTACTAAAGGTTTTAAGGAGCAGAACAAGTGAGGTTTTGGTAGCATCAGCCTAGGGGGTTTGTTGGATCAAGAAGAAGGCTGGCGTAACCAAAACCAAATCACATAGACAATTTTGGTGCTACTTACAAATGCTTCCGAAGCCAAGTGTGGAACTTCCAAAGACAAAGTAAAAGATCAACTTCTGAAGACAAACTCTACTTCCGAAGTCAAAGTACTCACTTCCGAAGATCAAGTCTAAGAAGAAAAAATCAGAAAACAACTTTCGAAGTATGAAGAAATGAAGAAGTCCTCAAGCCTCGGAAGAAGTAGCCTCTTCCAAAGTATAAGTGGCTTTGGAAGAACTTGTTCTGCCGAAGCCATTTAACCTTCGGAAGACACTTCTATGAACCCGTGGATATAAGTATGGTCTCTGACACTCCACTGCAGATCTTTGATACTGCATGGCATTTTCTCAAAAGGCCATGTAGTTGACCATACGTTATTCCACTATTCACCTTTTTATGTTTGTACAAGTTACCAACTTTAGTTGGTGACAAAATGTAAGTCAGGGACATGTCCTGACTACCATATCTTATATAATATTTTATCTAAGATACCTCAAACTATAGCTTTGTAGTATTTTCTTTAGTTAGAGGATTTTAGCTGGTATCAAAGTATATCCAGCTGTAGGTAGTATTATATATAGTTTCTCATTGTAACTCATAAGATGATGCTTGTAAGAGTCTTGTAATACTTTGAGTTGAGAAGCAATATATGCAAGTACCTTGAAAATTATCTTTCTGTTTCATTGTTCATATTTATCATTATCAAATCTTCAAGACCTGATTCATCTGAGTGTAGTTTAAGTGAGTTTGAGAGAAAAACTAAGTGTTTAGTGGCAAAACCCGATCCTGCAAACATTGAATTTTATGTGTTTCCAGTTGGCAGGTAATAGTTGCTGAGGATGGCATGGGGTGGCTACTTGGCTCGTTTTGGATGGCATCCATTTTTATAATGTTTGTGATGTAATGCAACAAGTATTTTGTAATATGGTAACGATGTATTATTTTGCAAAAGCTAATACAATGAAATGAAATGGATATTTAAATGTTTCCGCTGCATGTTTTAGTAAGTTAATACAAATATATGCTTTATGTGCGATGATTGACAAGTTGTGAGTGTCCTGGGAACGGGGCCTTAGATGTAGTGTTTGTATTGATGGTTTTGGATTTGTGAGACGCTCTTTGTTGTTTTCCTTTATAACAAGAAGAACAATGATTTGAACAATAAAATTCTTTCTTTGGCAATCCATTGACTAAGTCGTTTTTCACCAATTTGTTCATGTTCATCATGTTAGAATGGACAAGCCTTCTATGCCACAATTAAGATTCCTCTTTTGATGACTTAGATAGGAGGCATGTTTCATGTCTTGTGAGTGAGGTGTTGTTCATGTCCAAAACATAAGTGTTTCCTTTTCTTGATGCTTTAAGAAGTACCCAATCTTCTGGAACAGAAAAACCTGGCTAAAGAACGTAACAGTAAGTGTTATCAAACAATGTCGTATAATTTTGATCACAAATTTGAGACACACTCAGTAAATTATGTTGTAGATTTTCACACTAGTTTACTTTCTCAAACTTAAGTACACCATTTGTTTCCATTCCTTCACCAACAATTTTACCTCCCTTCTTATCCCCACCAAATGCCATATAAGAAGCATTTTTTTTGTTTGAAGTCATGGAGAAGTGAACAGTTTCCTATCATATGACTGGAACAACCACTGTCAACATACCACTTATTGTCAGTTCTCCAAGATTGAACCTGCACACAGAAAGAAATCAGTTAGAATTGACAACCCAAGCCTTAATGATCTTGGTTTGCCAGTAGTATCTAAAATTGTTACTCCTTCATGAATAAGTCTTGAAGTTTCAGTTTTAGTTTTGTTTGATTCATTATGAGTTGTTGCAGGTGAGGATGATTTTGTTGAAGATGATGTTGATGATCTAGGTCCTGGTTTCTCAATCTCTTCTTCATTCACATTAATTTTGTTGACTTGATGCTTTTGATTTGATAATGATTCTTGATTGTTGGAAGTATCACTATCTTTTGATTTTGAATGAGGTACATTAGTTCCCTTTGAAAATTATCAAAGAAAGCATCATGAGCATTTGTTTCCTTTTCAGTCAAATCCACCCGTTTGTGAGGTGTTTTTGATTGTTGGAATGTTGCTCTTTTCTTCATAGGCTGAACATCAGAGGATGTTTTCTCCTTTGGTTTCTGCTTTTGTTTTTGTTGAGGCTTCTTAATTTTTGAATCCTATCCACAACCAGTGGATTGAGTGTCTGATTCAGCTTTATTGGATTGTCTCTTCTTTGAGCTCTTTGTTTTGTTCTTTTTGTTGAAATAACATTCTTGAGTTGAATGGTTATTTTTGTTACAAATAGCATAATGTTTGTTGAAGTAACAGTCAGACGTCATGTGATTCATATTGCAATTAGAACAATAACTACTGAATTAGCAATCTTTAGTATTATGGTTTTTCATACCATACCATATGCAATACATCTCGTCTAATTCTTTGTCAAAATCAGTTATTGTCTTCTTATTTGTCAACTTCTAAGACTTAGCATCCATTTTTAGTTTTGAAGTTGATTTATTTGTTGTTAACTTTGCCTTCCACATATCTTCTACTGAAACAGTATGAACTACTGAGGATTTCTTCATCTGTAGATCTTCTATTGAAGAGGGTTTCTTCGTGTGCTGAAGTTCAGCTGATAGCTTCCTTTTGCTTTTTCAGCAGATGATTTGTGTATTTCCTTGGTAGATGCACACTTTTCAATTTCTTCATGTGAAGGTGTCTGCTGCTGATATAGTTCTTGAAGACCTTCATTTAATTGAGCTATTCTCTTGCAAATAGTCTTCAGCATGTTTCTTTGTTTTGGAGGGTGTTGCAACTTTGTTTCTTCAAGGACTTTTGGAATGTTTGTTTCAAAAACAAACTTCTTACCTTTGTTCAGTAGATCATCATCATGTTCATCAGAATCATCCAAGTCATCCCACTCATCAAAGTCAAATTCTGAATCCTTTTCATTTATCTTTTCTGATTCAGAAGACTCAGTTTCATTCACCTCAGTTTTATTTTGAATATCTTGTTCATTAGAATTTAATTCAAACTTGGTGCTTAGCACAAAATGATTTGACAAGTTATTTTTCATTGATTCAGGAAAAGGTGTGTAATTATTGTTTATAGGAGGTGCCACAACATTATATCCTAACCCAGGCATGTTTAAAGATTCATATAAGAATTTAATAATTTGTCAGACCGCTAAGATAAAAGTGGAAACTTCTGAAGTTTCACTTCAGTTGATGCATGATCAGCCATGGATTTAGTTAAGGAAGTGGTCAGATGCTCAACTTGTGCCTTTAAACTGTAATTTCTCAAACTATTTTATTTAAGTCCTTTTGTAAAGATTTAATTTTTATTTGATATAATTTATGTTCTCTTACATGAGATTCATTAAAAATCATAGTTTCCATAACTTTATCAACTAGTTGTTGAGCATGAACTCTATATCTTTCAACTTCCTCAACACATATTGATGAAAATAACCTATCTCTTACCTCACTAGCCATGTGGAGCTTTTTTTCCATATGAGTCATTAAAGTTTGATTTTCTTCAAAAACTTCCTTCTCATACATACTCCAGTCACAAGTTTCATCTTGAAGAATGATCAGCCTAGTTTCTTTGGAGTTACTTGTTCCTATTGATGTATTGGTGGCTGGTGGGGATGAGTTTGTAAGTTGTGGTTGCCTAAAGGGTCTTTGAGAGGATGATGTTTGCTGAGACTGATGTTGCTGATGTTGTGTTGACGTAGTATTTTGTTATTGCATTCTCTAGAAAAGTGTCTATAGATATTGCACTTGAAGCATCTCACCTTTGACTTATCAACACCAATCTTTGATGATTTACTTGCAGCAGCCAAATTCTTATTTCTCCTCAGATATTGTTTGGCTCTATAAGCAATCAATGTCATTTGCCATTGTAGGTCCATCTCCTCTACTACATCTAGATGTAGTTCTTCCAATTCCTATTGGCAAATGTTTGCAGATGTTAATGAGCATCCAAGGTAAGCTTGAAAACTTGAGCTGAATGCTGCAAAAGCTGCTTTTTGTTCTTCAGAGTCTAGATTGACAGTGATCGACTCTGTTTGATTGTTGATTGATGAAGACTTTGCTGATGATATATCTCTTTGATCATTAGTTCTTCCTTTCTCTTTTCTTGACTTAAATTAAGAAGATTTCTTAGAAGGCTTTGATGCATAGAAACTTACTTCCTCTTCATCTTCACTCAAAATACAAGAGTTCACCATCATTGCTTGAAATAAAGGCACTTCCTTCACTTATTGTTTCTTTAAAGTGATTATGGTGACACAAGATTTCTCACACTCTTGTTTCTTGATATCTCATCCATTTCAAGAGCCTCAACTTTAGCTACTAGTGTATCTAAACCAGTTGCTTTGAGATCAATTGTGTTTTTAACATAGATACTGTTTGCTTCCAACTTTCTGGCAAAGTATGGAGCATTTTTCTTGTTTAGTTCCTCATTTGTGTATTTCAACTCCAAGATATTCATCTATGTGACCAGCTGCATAAATCTATGGAGTTATTGAGGAATTGATTCACCCTCAATATGATGAAAGGTTTCATATTGTGACCGAAGGGTGTCCTTCCTAATGCTTCTGATTTCATCACTTCCTTCACAGAGTGTATGAATAATCTTCCACAAGGAATTTGTTATTTTGTAATTCTCACACCTGATCAATATTTCTTCAGGTAAAGCCAGACTAAGCAAGTTATACACTCTAATATCAACTTTCACCTTCTTAACATCACCAGGTGATAGATCCTTTGTACTTATGGGTTGATTGTTGTCATTATAATCCGGCCCAAGAGTGGGTGGAATATGTGGACCTTCGGTTATTCAAATCCATAAGTCTAAATCTGTATAATAACATGATTCCTAAACTTGATTTTCCAGGATTTGAAGTCTGCTTTTGTTTCCAACTTTGGAGGTTGGTATGACGATCCACCAAAGTTTCTCATGTTTAGTTAAGATCTAAGATTTTAACTATTACAGAGTATCCTTTATGAAATAAACTAATTAATGGAAATACTTGAGTTATAATAACCCAGCAGTTGTGGTCACAACTCAGTCAATCCTTTCAATGATAATTATATTATCAAATTAAGGATTTTTGTCAATATATTTGTTCAATTAAATATGAACAATATATGAATGTCAATCGGTAACAAAGATCTACTATTCAATTGTTTTGAATATTGACCCAAGTTTAAACAAGCAATGTAACAGTACTTGCTGAGAGACAATTCCCTGTTTTGATTAAATCGCATAAACGATTTGCTTATAAACAATAGATCTGATTAGCAAAAACTGATAAATCTAGTCAAATCAGCAAACAATTAAACAAAATTAACACTGACAGATCAATCGATCTAAATCAATGAGCACTTGGCTCTGATACCACCTGTGAATCCAAGGATCGCAATCAGGAATTATCAGTGTTAATTTTTGAGTGAAGTCAATGTTTGCGGAATCAACATTAACTTTGTTTAATTGTTTTTAATAAATAACATCACCAATAATGATTAATGACTATGACGAACACAATAAGAAGAACACCATTAATAATCAAACAAAAATTGTTAATTCAAATGTATTTCATTAAAAGATGTTAATGATTACAAATGAATAAACAATGAATAAAACAAAATCAGTTTGAATGTATTGATGTTGATGTGATGGCTGCTAGAGTTTGTGTTTGCGTGATTTGATGATTGGTTGTTTGTGATCGTGTGCTACTCGTGGTAGTCGTCGTCCCTTGATGTGAAACCTAGGATCCATATTTATAGTCACGTGTGTTTCTGTTAAAGAAACACCGGATCTCTTGGGATTCACACAGCTATCATGTTGACTTGTTGACTTGTAACACTTGTATTATTAAATACAAGTGTTTGGACTCCGCAGGAATATGGTCTTCCATAGATGTTTGTTCTTCCGAGTGAGTCTTGTTCTTCCGAAGGTACTTTGTTCTATAGAAGTTACTTTGTTCTTCCGAAGGTACTTTTTTCTTCCGAATATACTTTGTTCTTCCGAAGGAAACTTCACTTCTGATTTCAGAGTTGGTTGTTCATCCACAAGAGATCTTCGGATAATTGATTTTATGAGAAACATATCTACGGAAGAACAAAAAGTATTGTTAGGTCTAGGATCAATAGATCTAGTCCATTTTGTATAGGCTTAGAACTTGAATTAATATCTGTAATGAATGCTTGTAATTTATTATTATGTATGCATTAAATGTATAGGTTAACCCATATATATGTGTGTTGATTTATGTATGTTTGCAGGTAAAACATTATAATTGGTGAATTTCTGAAAAATTGACCAAGTGTAAGAAACATCTACGGATGAACATTTTGTTCTTCTGTAGATATGTTTCTTACAAGTAAAAGACATCCGAAGATCTTCTGCGGATGAACAACCAGCTCTGAGGATGAAAGAACAAGATACCTTCGGAAGAACAAGTTTGCTTCGGAAGACAAGATACCTTCGGAAGAACAAGTTTGCTTCGGAAGACAAGATACCTTCGGAAGAATAAGTTTGCTTCGGAAGAACAAGATTCCTACGGAAGAAAAATTATCTACAGAAGAAAATATTCTTGCGGAGTCCAAACACTTGTATTCAAACAATACAAGTGTTACAAGTCACAAGTGAACAAGGCAGTTATGCGAATCCCAAGAAACCGGTGATTCTTTAACATAAAAAATTCCAAATCCCAAGAGATCTGGTGTTTCTTTAATAGAAACATTATTGTCTATAAATATGGATCCTAGGTTTCGAATCAAAAGTAGTGACGGTAGAGATGGCAGAGACGGCTTTGACGGCAAACATCCAAGCAACAAGATTACAACCAAACATCACATCAAATCACACAAACCCCTAGCAATCGTCACATCATCAAACACTAAAATCAATATCATTCATTCATTCATTCATTGTTTATTCAACTGTAATCATTAACATGTTTTTTTTAATGAAATACGTTTTAGTTGAATATTTGTCTGATCATTACTTGTGTTTTATTTATTTTGTTCATCTTATTCTTTAATCATTATTGATATTGAAATTAATACAAACAATTAAGCCAAGTTAACGTTGATTCCACAAACGTTAACTTGACATCAATCAACACTGATAATTCTTGATTGCGATCCTTGGATTTACAGGTGGTATCAGAGCCAAGTGCTCATTGATTTAGGTTGATTGATCTATCCGTGTCAGTTTTGTTTAATTGTTTTCAAAATTCTTTAGATTTGTCACTTTTTTACTAATTAGATCTATTGTTTTTGAGCAAAGAGTTTGTGTGATATTTGATTTGTTGTTCAGTAGTACATAGTTCGATTAACATGGATCTATATTCAAATGAATTGAATAGCAGATCTTAGTTATTGATCAACATCAATAAATTGTTCATATCCATTGAACAAATTCATTAGTTAAAGTCTTAGATCTTAACTAATCATGAGCAATTTTGGTGGATCATCTTACCAACCTCCAAAGTTGGAAACAAAATCAGAATTTAAATCCTGGAAATCAAGTTCAGGAATCATGTAAATTTTACAGATTCTGCCTTATGGGTTTCAATAACAGAAGGTCATTATATTCCACCCCCCTTGGGCCAGATTATAATGACAATAGTCAACCCATAAGTACGAAAGATCTGTCACTTGATGATATTAAGAAGTTTAAAGTTGATATTAAAGCATACAACTTGCTTAGTGTGGCTTTACCAAAGGAAATATTAATCACGTGTTAAAATTACAAAATAACAAATTCCTTGTGGAAGATTCTTCATACACTCTGTGAAGGGAGTGATGAAATCCAAAGCATTAGGAAGGACACCCTTCATTCACAATATGAAACATTTCATCATATTGAGGGTGAATCAATTCCTCAACAGCTTCATAGGTTTTTGCAACTTGTTACAGAAATGAATATTTTGGAGTTGAAGTACACAAATGAGGAATTGAACAAGAAAATGCTCCATACTTTACTAGAAAGTTGGAAGCAAACTGTATCCATGTTCAAGAACACCATAGACCTCAAAGCAGTTAGACTCGATACTCTGGTGGCTAAAGTTGAGGCTCTTGAAATGGATGAGAAATCAAGAAACAAGAGTGTGAGAACTCATGTATCACAATATCACTTTAAAGACACAAGAACTGCTGGAAGTGCCTTTATGTCCAACAATGATGGTGATAACTCTTGTACTTTGGGTGAAGATGAAGAGGAAGTAAGTTTCTATGCTTCAAAACCCCCTAAGAAATCTTCTCAAAGTAAGTCAAGAAAAGAGAAAGAAAGAACTGATAATCAAAGAGATACATCATCAAAAAAGCCATCAATCAACAATCGACCAGAGTCCATCACTGTCATTCTGGACTCTAAAGAACAAAAAAACAGCTTTTGCAGCTTTCAGTTCAAGTTTTCAAGCATATCTGGGAAGCTCATTAACCTCTGCCAACATATGCCAACAAGACTTGGAAGAACTACCTCGAGATGTAGTGGAGGGGATGGATCTACAATGGCAAATGGCAATGATTGTGTATAGAGCCAAACAATATCTAAGAAGAAACAAGAATTTGGTTGTTGCAAGCAAATCATCACAAATTGGTGTTGATATGTCAAAGGTAAGATGCTTCAAGTGCAATCTCTATGGACACTTCTCTAGAGAATGCAATCAGCAAAACCCGACTCAACATAACATCAGCAACATCAGTCTAAACAAGCTTCATCATAACAAAGATCCTTCAGGCAACCATAACTTGCCAACTCATCCCCACCAGCCATTAATATATTAATAGTAACAAGCAACTCAAAAGAATCTGGACTAATCATTCTTCAGGATGGAACTTGTGACTGGAGTATGTATTAGAAGGAAGTCTCGGAAGAAAATCAAGCTTTAATGGCTCACATGGAAAACAAAGTTCCACCCATGGCTAGTGAGGTAAGAGACAGGTTATGTTCATCAATATGTGTTGAGGAAGTAGAAAGATATAGAGTCCATGCTCAACAATTGGTTGATAAAGTTAAAGAAACAATGATTTTGAATGAATCTCATGTAAGAGAACATAAATTATATCAAATAAAAATTAACTCTTTACAAAAGGATTTAGATAAAATTGTTTTTGAAAATTACAGTTTAAAAGCACAAGTTGAGCATCTGACCACTTCCTTAATCAATCCATGGCTGCATCAACTAAAGTGAAACTTTAGAAGTTTCAACTTTCATCTCAACAGTATGAGATACTATTAAATTCTCATATTGAATCAAAGAACAGTCTGGGTTGGGATATAATGCAGTGGCACCTCCTATCAACAATAATTATGTTCCTTCTGAATCAATGACAAATAACTTGTCAAATCATTTTATGCCTCGCACCAATATTGAAACAAGTTCTAATCAACAAAACATTAATAATAAATCTGAGGTGAATGAAACTGAGTCTTCTGAATCAAACAAGATTATCAAATGGATTCAGAATTTGACTATGATGAGTGTGATGACTTGGATGATTCTAATGAACATGATTATGATCTTCAAAACAAAGGTAAGAATATTGTTTTTGAAACAAATATTCCAAAAGTGCTTGAAGAAACAAAGCTGCCATACCCTCCAAAACAAAGAAACATCCTGAAGACTATCTGCAAGAGAATAGCTCAATTAAATGAAGGTCTTCATGAACTAAATCAGCAACAAAAATCTTCCAATGAAGTAAATGAGAATTGTGCCTTTACTGAGAAAAGACACAAATCATCCATGAAAAAGGAATACAAAAGGCTGTCAGCTAAACACCAGCCAAAGAAGAAAACCTCTTCAGTAGAAGTTAATGTTAATTCAGTAGATGATCTACGAAAGAGGAAGACCTCAACAAACAATCCAAAGCTCCACAAGCTGGAAGAGGAAAAATCAATTTCAAAACTGAAAAAGGATTCAAAGCTTCAGAAGTTAGCAAACAAGAAGAAATTGACTGATTCTGACAAAGAATCAGATGAGATGTACTGCAAAGTGTGACATGAAAATCATAATACGGAAGATTGTTACTTGAGTAGTTATTGTTCTATTTGCAATATGAACAGTCACATGACATTTGACTGCTACTTCAACAAACACTGTGCTATCTGTAACAAAAATAACCATTCAACTCAGGAATATTATTTCAACAAAAAGAACAAGACAAAAGGCACAAAGAAGAAACAATCAAATAAATCTGAATCAGACACTCAATCTACTGATTGTGAACAAAATTCAAAACTAAAGAAGTCTGAACAAAAACAAAAGCCAAAATCAATGGAAAAGACATCCACTGATGTTCATCCTTAAAAGAAAAGAACAACTTTCAAGCAATCAAAAACCCTCATAAAAGGGTGGGTTTGACTGAAAAGGAAGAAACAAAGGCTGATGATGCATTCTTTGATAATTTTGAAAAGGGAATTCATATACCTCATTCAAAAACAAATGATAGTGAAAATTTAATAATCAAGATTCATTATCAAAACCAAAGCGCCAAACCAACAAAAATAAGTTGAATAAAGAAGAAATTGAGAAACAAGAACCTGTTCATCAACATCTCCTTCAACTGAGTCATCCTCACCTGAAACAACTCAGAATGAATAAAGCAAAACTAAAATTGAAACTTCAAGACTTATTCATGAAGAAGTAACTATTTTAGACATTGTTAGCATACCCAAGACCATTAAGGCTTGGGTTGTCAATTCTAACTGATTTATTTCTGAATGCAGGAACAATATTGGAAAGCTGACAACAAGTGGTATGTTGACAGTGGTTGTTCCAGTCATATGACAGGAAACTATTTACTTCTCCATGACTTCAAACATAAAAATGCTTCTTATGTGGAATTTGGTGGGGATAAGAAGGGAGGTAAAATTGTTGGTGAAGGAATGGTAACAAATAGTGTGCTAAAGTTTGAAAAAGTAAACTACTGTGAAAATCTGTAGTATAATTTACTGAGTTTGTCTCAAATTTGTGATCAAAATTATACCACATTGTTTGATAACACTAACTGCTATATTCTTAAGCTAGGTTTTTCTATTCCAGAAGATTGGGTACTTCTTAAAGCATCAAGAAAAGGAAACACTTATGTTTTGGACATGAACAACACCTCACTCACAAGACATGAAACATGCCTCCTATCTAAGTCATCAGAAGATGAATCTCAATTATGGCATAGAAGGCTTGTCCATTCTAACATGAAAAACATGAACAAATTGGTGAAAATGCCTAGGCATTGGATTGCCAAAGAAAGAATTTTATTGCTCAACTAATTGTTCTTCTTGTTACAAAGAAAAACAACATAGAGTGTCTCATAAATTCAAAACCATCAATACTAATACTACACCACTCAAATTGCTTCACATGGATCTATTTGGTCCAACCAATGTGATGAGCATTGGAAAGAGACAATATTGTTTGGTGATAGTTGATGATTTCATAAGATTTAAATGGATCTTTTTCTTAAAACAAAAGAGTGAAACATCACAAAAATTAATGGACTTTGTAATCAAGATTAAGAATAAACTTGATGCAAAAGTTAAAATTTTTAGGAGTGACAATGGTACTGAATTTATCAATTTTGACTTGGAATCCTTTTGCAGGAACAAAGATATTGCAAGGCAATTCAGTGCACCAAGAACTCTACAACAGAATGGAATTGCTCAAGGAAGAAATAGAACACTTATTGAAGCGGCCAGAATAATGCTAGACTCACAATTGCCTATCGCCTTTTGGGCTAAGGAAGTCAATACTACATGCAATGTTCAAAACAGATACTTAATTGTCAAAGAACATAGCAAAACTCCTTATGAGCTTTTATTTAAAAGAAAACCTTACATAGGATATCTTAGAGCTTTTGGGTGTCATGTATCAGTTTTAAACCTAAAAGAATCATTGAGAAAATTTTCTAAAAAAGCATATGATGGTTTCTTTATTAGATACTCTTCAACATCTAAATCTTATAGGATCTATATCCATAACATAACATCATTGAAGAAATTCATAATGTATCTTTTGATGAATCTGTATTTTCTAAATCAGTTATAGGATCATCATGGTTGTTTGATATAGATGCTTTAACAAAGTCATTTAACTACGGTTATTTGAACAATGTAGGAACTGATGATACATGTTATCCTTTTGTTCTACCAAATATGAATCAAGTGACATTATCTGCTGATCCTTCAAGGATTCACACATCATCAGATGGAAACACTTCAGCAGTAGCTGCTAACACTGCATCTACAAATATACACTGTATATTTGGAGATGTGAATGTTGTGCCTACAACTGCTCCATGCTCACAAGTGAATGCAACAAACATTGGAAATGTTCAATTCCTCACTTATCATTTGGAGAAGTTCCTATAACTCCTAAGGAAGAGCAAAATAATTCTGGAGAAGTTCCTTTAACTCCTAGGGAAGAGCAAAATGATTTCAGAGAAGCCCCTACAGCTCTTGCGGAAGATACTCATGATGCTACTGATATTCAACCCACAGAAGATCAATCAACACCAAATGTTGAACAGTTTGACTACTTCCTAAACTCTTAATCTGGTATGGATTAGTCTGCATCAATGGATATGAATAACTTGGAATCATCCATTCAAGTTGAGTCAACTCCATCAACAACAATCCATAAAACTCATCCAATCAATAACATCATTAGAGATCTAGTAAAAAGAACTACAAGAAGCCAAAATGGAACTGCTAACATTTGTCTTTTCACTTGTTTTCTTTCACAAGTGGTTCCTCTAAACATCACTCCTACTTTAATGAACAATAGGTGGATTGAATCTATGTAAGAAGAGCTTCAAAAATTTAGAAAACAAAAAGTGTGGTCTCTAGTTGATTTACCTGAAGGTCAACATCCTATTGGAACAAGATGGCTCTTCAAAAATAAACTGGATGATAGAGGCATTATTGTGAGAAATAAAGCAAGGTTGATTGCTCAAGGTTACACACAAGAAGAGGGAATAGACTATGATGAAGTTTTTGCACCAGTAGCAAGAATTGAAGCCATAAGAGTGTTCCTAGCTTATGAATCATATAAGAAGTTCATTGTGTATCAAATGGATGTCAAGTGTGCTTTCCTATATGGGAAAATTGATGAGGAAGTTTATGTGTCACAACCCCTGGATTTGAAGATCCTCACTACCCTCACAGGGTATACAAACTTGATAAAGCCTTGTATGGTCTTCACCAAGCACCAAGAAAGTGGTATGAAACACTATCATCTTTTCTGCTCAAGCATGGATACAAAAGGGGAACCATTGATCAGACTCTCTTCCTCAAACAAGAACATCAAGATCTCTTGGTTGTTCAAATATATGTTGATGACATTATATTTGGGTCAACTAATAATGTGTAAGTTTTGAAGAATTGATGAAATTAGAATTTCAAATGAGCTCAATGGGAGAATTAACTTTCTTTCTTGGTCTTTAAGTTTATCGAAAGACAGATGGGATATTCATCAATCAAGAAAAATACATACATCAAATATTGAAGAAGTACAATCTTGCTGATGCATCTTCATGCAAAACACCAGCCTCAACAATTGAAAAGATTGTACCTGATCCTTCAGGAAAATCTATTGATCAAAGATTATATAGATCAATGATAGGTTCTCTTATGTATTTAACTACCAGTAGACCGAACATTATGTTTGTTGTGTGTGTTTGTGCTAGGTACCAATCTGATCCAAAAAAATCTCATCTGAATGTTGTGAAAAAGATCTTTACATATCTCAAAGGAAAACTCGAACTTGGTCTTTGGTATCTAAAAGATGGTGATTTCACTCTTTACTTATATTCAGACAGTGACTATGGTGGATGCAACAGCAATAGAAAATCCACAACAAGTGGATGTTAATTCATCGGACCACGACTAGTATCATGGCAATGCAAGAAGCAAACCAATGTATTTGTATCCACAGCTGAAGGTGAGTACATAGCTGCTTCAGTTGGTTGCTCTCAAGTCCTTTGGTTGCAAAACCAATTGCTTAACTATGGTTACAATTTCCTTCAAACTTCAATTTACATAGACAATTCTGCTGCTATGTTTATAAATATTAATCTTGTGCAACATAGTAAAACAAAACATATTGAAGTAAGATATCATTTTCTGAAAGATTGCTCAGAAAAGGGTTTGATTAAGTTACTCAAAGTGGATACAACAAATCAACTTGCTGATTTATTCACTAAAGCCTTTGATTCGATCAGATTTAATTTTCTAATTGAATCTCTGGACATGATTAAGGCTGTGTTTGATTGCAGTTTCCCATCGCTGACCACTGACCGGCTGACTCGGTCAGTCGGTCAGGGTGTTTGTTGTTCGCGAGGTGGTGTTTGACCCGGTCTTTAGGGTTCTGACCGAGACCACAAAATATGGATGACTGACCCAACCAGTTCACCATCTCCATCGTCTTCTGCTCTACCGCCTCTACGCGTCACCATCGCTGTCGTCTTCTTCTCCGTCCGTCACCATCTTCGTCGTCATCTTCAGCGCCATCGCTGTTGTTCATCGCTACAAGGTCGATTGTTGCTCACCATCGCTGTTGTTCTTCTCCGTCGTCATCTCCGTCGTCATCTCCGTCGTCACCTTCTCCGCCTCCGTCACCATCTCCGTCGTCTTCTCAAGGTAATCACTAATCACTACTTTGATTGTTGTGTTTTGAGATCGATTAAGCTTGATTTTGCTTGATTTTGTGTTTGTTTGTTGGTTGTGATCGATTGATTTTCAGATTCAGGGGCTGTTTAGGTTGATTTTCTCAGATTTAGATTTGTGTATGTATGTAGATGGGTATGTATATATGTATGCTGAATTGCTAATTGATTTGCTCAGATTCGTGTTTGTTGGTTGAGATCGATCGATTGTATATATGTATGCTGATTCAGTGATTTGCTAATTGATTTGCAGTATGTATATTTGTATGTATATGGGTATGTATATGTATATGTATATGGGTATGTATATGTGTATGTATATGGGTATGTATATGTGTATGTATATGGGTATGTATATGTGTATGTATACGGGTATGTATATGTATATGTATATGTATATGGATATGTAGATGTGTATGTTTATGGGTATGTATATGGGTATGTATATGTGTATGTATATGTGTATGTATATGGGTTTGTATATGTGTATGTATATGGGTATGTATATGTATATGTATATGGATATGTAGATGGGTATGTATATAGGTGAAGGAAATGAAGGTCAAAACACACAAAGCATTGAGTGGGGTTCAGAAGGGGTTGAATATATGGCTACTTTGCGTGACCAAATTGCTAATCAACTACTTTCAGCTGCTTCAAATTAGATTTGTATGCAAACTCTTGTATGACATTTTGGTAATCAACTGTTTGAAATTCGATGTGTTTGTTTGGATTATGTTTGATTTGTGTTAACTTGTATTTTGTATGACATTTTGAATTGTTATAATTTAGCTATTTTATTAATTACACAACACCAGTTAAATTCAAACTCGATTAAACAACGAGGCAATAATGTTATTTTATCATTCCGCAGAGTCAGTCAGCTACTAAATCAAACAGCCAAGTTTCAGTCAGATGCAGACTCAGTCAGAACCTCTTACTGGGTCAGCTTCTTACTCAGTCAAATCTTACTCAGTCAGTGCAATCAAACAGCCCCTAACTTAGATTAATCAATTTGAACAAACAAAGAAAAACATGTGTCTGTAACTAATTATAAATAGATTACCTTTGGATGAAATACTTGTCATAGTACAATTTTTCTTTTGAAAGCAATTTACCTTTAGAAGAAAGTTCTGAAGTATCTTTCAAAGCATGTAAAGATGCTTCAGCATGACATGTGCATGGGAAATGATAGTACATTATATCTTTGCTTACTCTTGAATTCTTAAATATCATTAAAATCTGAGCTAGTTTCTTGATATGTGAGTAGGTTCATCTTGAGTGGAAACTACACTTAGTGCATGCAAAACATAATGCAAAGTGATTGTTTATGGGAAACTTCATTTTGAGGATACAGAAAGTGAGTCTTATTCTAATGTGATCAAATCACTCAGCTAAGCACACTATGTACCAACACTTTATAATATCTATCTTTGCAAATTATACTCCCTCTATTTTGTGTAAACAACGACATGGGTGTATGATCACCATACTGTATATCAGTAACCAAATGGTGAAAAGATCATGATCCTCATCATCCCTCTGTTTTGTGTAAACAAAGACCTAGGTTAAAGGCACCTCTGTTTTACGTGAGTAAAGACCTAGTGACCTGATGATGATCATATCTAAGCTCTCAAAAGAAACCTATGTGATCAACTGTATATTTGTCTAGAGCTTTTATATCAATGCATTTATGAGATGTCCAATGCATCTCAAGATAGAACTTATAACTTAAAGTACATAGTTATTAAGTGTGAAAAGGTGATGATTTGACTCACAAAGGGAGGACAAAATCTTCATGAATTGAATGTGAAGCCCACAACAGTTATTTCCTAACCAACATGAAAATATGATAAACAGCATACCTAGTTGATACATTAACTCTTGTATGGATTTAAGTGGATATTATACTTGTAATCAGAACTAAGTTCAGGTATCAATTCAACAAAATAATTCATCAGGAAGAGGCTTAGTATTATAGTATGATCCCATTATATGTGTATATTATATGCTTGTGCATTAACACACTGACACATGTTCTTCATGATAACATTTTTAGAAATTTATAATAAATGCATTCTGTCATCGGTAATCAAAAATTTAGGGGGAGTAGAATCATGAAGATAAGTTAATCCGTCAACAGATTTGTCTATTCCATTATCAATTTGAAGGAACTAGAACCTAAGCACTATCTTAGCTCTTGGATACATGAAGTTTTTAAAAACTTTAAAATTTCTTGTGCACAATTGTCATGAATATAAAGTCAACAAGGTCCAAAAGCAATAAATGGTTCTACGCAGTGGACTTGGACCATTCAATAATATAAGTTGTTCACAATGCTTTTTAAGCATGAGTAGAAGCTACAGTGCCTTTTTAAGCATTAGCAGAAGCTATATTGTGGAAACTTTATTAAATTTTTCTATCCATAGATTGGTAAACTACGGATGAGCAAGTTCAAAAAGTATAATCTAATTTCATAGTTTGGTAACCTATGAAAATTAAGTTATACTTAATCAGCATAAGTTTTTAGTCATCCGCAGATGATATATGGAATCCGTAGATAATGTGCGGAAGAACTAAGAACTGCGGACAAGTTAAATTGTTGAGGGTCCCACATCATTAAATAAATAAAATTAATATATCTGAGAGAGTATAAATGATGTTCTTTGACTTCAATGTTCATTATTCACTTTTTCAAAACACTTTTTCTGACCTAGAATGGAGATCAAATAGAAGTATGATGATCAAAAGGATGCAGTATCTTACTTCAACAAAAGGATGGTGGCAAGATTGAAAGAACTTTTAGATTTGAAGAGTTGATTACAAGTGTCTAAGCCTAAGGGGGAGTATTGTTAGGTCTAGGATCAATAGATCTAGTCCATTTTGTATAGGCTTAGAACTTGAATTAATATTTGTAATAAATGCTTGTAGTTTATTATTATGTATGCACTAAATGTATAAAACCCGTATATTTATGTGTTGATTTATGTATGTTTGCAGGTAAAATATTATAATTGGTGAATTTCTGAAAAATTGACCAAGTGTAAGAAACATCTACGGATGAACATTTTGTTCTTCCGTAGATATGTTTCTTACAAGTAAAATACATCCGAAGATCTTCTGCGGATGAACAACCAGCTCTGAGGATGAAAGAACAAGATACCTTCGGAAGAACAAGTTTGCTTCGGAAGACAAGATACCTTCGGAAGATAAAGTTTGCTTCGGAAGACAAGATACCTTCGGAAGAACAAGTTTGCTTTGGAAGACAAGATACCTTCGGAAGAACAAGTTTGCTTCGGAAGAAAAAGATACCTACCGAAGAACAATTATCTATGGAAGACAATATTCCTGTGGAGTCCAAACACTTGTATTCAAACAATACAAGTGTTACAAGTCAACAAGACAGTTAAGCGAATCCGAAGAAATCTGGCGATTCCTAATAGAAACAATCAAATCCCAAGAGATCCAGTGTTTCTTTAAAAGAAACATTATTGTCTATAAATATGTATCCAAGGTTTTGAATCAAAAGTAATGATGGCAGAGACGGCAGAGACGGCTGAGATGGAAGAGACGGTTTCAACGGCAAACATCCAAGCAACAAGATTACAACCAAACATCACATCAAATCACACAAAACCCTAGTAGCTGTCACATCATCAAACACTAAAATCAATATCATTCATTCATTCATTGTTTATTCAACTATAATCATTAACATGTTTTTTAATGAAATACGTTTGAGTTGAATATTTGTCTGATCATTGATTGTGTTTGATTCATTGTGTTCATTTTATTCTTTAATCATTATTGATATTGAATTAATAAAAACAATTAAACCAAGTTAACGTTAATTCCGCAAACGTTAACTTGACATCAATCACCCGATAATTCTGATTGCGATCCTTGGATTCATAAGTGTTCATCCGTAGATGTTTCTTACACTTGGTCAATTTCAGAAATTGACAAAGTATAATGTTTGTACTTGCAATCATACACAGTTCAACACATATTGGTTAACCTATATATAATGTATAATAATGAAGTACAACTGTTCAGTACAAATATTGATTAAAGTTCTAATCTTATACAAAATGATCTAGACCTATAATTCCTAGATCTAACAAAGCTTGCAGACATAATCAGGATGATCAAGATCTGCAAAACCAGGTGGTTGTTTGACATATACCTCTTCATCAATCACTCCACATTGAAAAGCAAGTGTCCATATAGAAAAGCACACTTGACATCAAGCTGGTAGACCTTGAAATCCTTGGATGCAACAAAAGCTAGGAATATTATAATAGCTTCAAGTCTTGCTACAGGAGCAAAAACATCTATGTAGTCAATTCCTTCTTCTTGTGTGTACCCTTTGACAACTAGTCTTGTCTTGTTTTTATGACAAGTCCTCTATCATCCTTCTTGTTGCTAAACACCCATTTGGTTCCTATAGTAATCTTCCCTTAAGGAAGACGACATAGGTTCCAAACCATTTGTATTTTAAATTAAAGCAGCTCCTCCTGCATGGCTTCAACCCAACTTCCATCCTTTAAAGCTTCATCAATTTTATTTGGCTCTATCTAGGACAAGAAACAAGAGTGAACATAAACATTTACATCATGGGTTTGTCCTCTTGTTTTTACCCATATGTCAACATCTTCAATGATATTTGTGGTGGGGTGAGACTTCTGGATTCTGAGTTGAGGAATCACAGCAAGTTGGTTGGAGAGATCAAAATTAGAGAAATTTAGATCATGCATTGAAGTATCTCCCACCATATCAACACACTTATCAAGAAAGACTTCATCCAATGAGTGTGTGACATCATTTATGTGGTCTTTAATAGAGTGGTTGTCAGCATCAAGAAATTCTTGATCACTATCTCCGTCACCATCTCCTTCCACATTTAAAGCTCCTTCATTTGAGTGTTGTGCCTTTGAGCTGGAATTTAGTGGCACCTCAGACGTATCAGCTGAATTTCACATGGTTATGTTGATAGGAACTCCATCTGCAAGGTTAGTTACTGTTAAAGTTGAAGTAGTATTATTTGATAGTCTTCTCAGCTCAAATCTTAGATCTAGATCACCTGCTGATAAGATATATGTGGATCTGAAACATTCTCACAAGATTTGTTAAAATAGTTGGTAACTAAATCAAGATCAAATAGCCAATCACGACCAGAACCTTTCACACTAGGAGTGTGCTTATTGAAAGTCACATTGGCTGACTCCTCAACTACTCTAGTTTTGAGATTGTATACGTTATAAGCCTTAGCTTGAGAAGAGCATCCAATAAAGTATCCATCATCTGATATCTCAACAAATTTGGCTATTTGGTATTTGGTACTCAAGATGGTGCAAGGACATCCAAATGACCTAAGAAAACCAATGAAAGGTTTTCTCTTGTGCAAAAGTTCATAAGGACTCATTACACTAGTGGGGCCAAATAAATCCATATGTAACAAGTGTAGGGGAGTAGTGATAGAGTTTCTTTCCTTTGGCTTGTGAGATACCTTATGTTACTTCCCTTTTAGGCAGCAACACAGTAGTCATCACTTGTAAACTCTTTCTTTGGCATTCCAGTTACTAAATCATTCTTAATCAATTTTTCATGTTTTTAAAGTTTACATGGCATATTTTCTATACCAGAGAAAAGACTCATCATTATTGGCTTTAGATAGAAAGCATGAAACTTCTCCTAAGGGAGATGTTTCTTGCAAGTCCATCTTGTACATGTTCCCTCTCCTAGGGGCTCTGAGCAGGATATGCTTTTGAGGAATAACCACCCCAGGCTTGAGAACAATGCACTCATGCTTAGTGAAAAGCATGTTGTGTCTTTGTTCAAAAAATTGAGATACACTCAAAAGATTGTATTCAAGATCCTTCACAAAGTTTTCCTTTTCAATAGTGAGCTTATCATTTGTGACCTTACCCCTTCCAGTGATGTAATCTTCAACATCTCCTTCAAAAGCAACTGGCCCTCCAGCAATTTTCTTAAAATTTTGGAATAGTGACCCATTACCTGTCATGTGCCTGGAACAACCACTATTAAAGATCCATACATTCCAGTTTGTCTTGAGCAGATCCTGCATAAAAGAGATGGTTAGTTACATTTGAAAACCCAAGCCTTGTTGGTCTTGGGCTTATCAAAAAGAAGTTGAAGACAATGCAATAGTAATTGATCCTATGGTCAAATTTGGAGGATCATTTGCTGATGTTAATGAAAAGCTTTCAGTCACATGGTGTTTCTTTGTCTTCCATGCCACTTTTGGAAGCTTAGACTTGACCTACAATGCTTTAGAAGTTTTTGATAACTTTGGAAATTTTAGAGACTAGACCTTCAGAAGATCTTGCGATCACTTTAGCTGGCTTCAATGCTTCAGAAGTATTCCTTTCTTTCGAGACCAAATTTTCTTCTGAAGGCAAGTTTTCACTTGTCTTCTTCTTTATTTTGGAGCTTTCGAAAGGAAAAGAGTTTCCTTGTGAAGCTTGCTTGTTCTTCAAACTCTCATAAATTACTTTCTTAATCATGTGGATAATACATTTAGGATTATAGAGGCAATCCTTTGCAAGATAAGAAGTACAACCACACATGACACTGTCCATTTTCTTCATTCTGAGAGTCTTCCTTGCGAAACAAGGTTGAACTTGATCATTTTCTTTTTACATCTTCATCTTTATAGATGATGTGACAATTCTTGTAGGGTGAGAACTACTTTTGGAATTGGATGGTTTAGGTTGTGTAGTAGTGGTACACAACTAATCAGCCTTCTTCATGATGATGGGATAAATTGGACATGAATTAGAACTCCTGAAACTAGAGTTCAAGTTTGACTTTTCAGTGTTAACCACTTCAAAACCTGTAGAGATTAAACTTGTTTCTCCATAGAGTTGAAGATAGCCTTGATATCTTAAGCCTTCTTGGACTTTCTTTTGGCGTTTCTGATCAAGTTCTTCCTTTTAGACTTAGTCATGCCAACATCTTTTCTCTCCTTAGGAGAATAGTGAACCTTCTTAGGATACTCTTCTTCACTCTTCTCAGAGCTATCCTTCACTATCTTCTCTCCATCGTCTTCACTCATGGGGTCTATGAGGGTAAGCTCATCTTCACAAGTTCTACACCTAGGAGATCTTACAACAAGCTTATGTATGGTAGAGCTATCTCAGTAGATCCCAGTCCCTGCTTATTCTGATAACAAACTTTTGCATACAAAGATGATGATATAATGTTCTTGAAGCTCTCTTTTTCAAGAACACATTTTTCTACTGTGGCTTTGCTGATCACAAGCTTAACCTGTCATTCAGTTAACTTAGAGATGAGATCTTTGATTTGATTCCAATAATTGGTGTACTCATGTTTAAGAGTTGAAATGGTTTTCTCTAAATCTTCTATTTTATGTTTGTAATCATTTATCAGCTCTTTTGTAATCAGATTTTAAGATATTGTAAGACTCAAGATTAGATCTTATTTCTATGTTATATGACCTTTATTTGTTAACTTTAGCAAGACATTCAGGTGTATAGAGATGTTTCAATACCTTGGCTTCATCATGGTCAGCCATCAGTGCTTGATTTGGAGATGCATATTCCACCTGAAAAGCTCTAGTCAAAGCCTGCTTTTTCAAACGCAACTGCAACTCTCTACCAAAACGGTCCATTTTGTTATAGTTGTAACACTTTACTTTGCTCTTGTCCTGCCAAAACTTTCAACTGGATGCATTGCTTGGAAATTTTCTCCATGTCCTCTTGTAGAACTTCTTGGCTCTGTGAGTGAGAAGAGCCATTTGCTGAACTATCTTCATATATTCTAGATCATCTGGATAGATACATTCAAGATCTTCAATGGTGAAGATAAAGTTGTCAGAACTTTCATCAGAATACACAAAATCTTGTGAAGAGCTTGTCTCTTGGAATGAACTTCCTTGAGTTTATCTCTCCCTTGGTGTCTCCAGAAAGGTGATGAAAGAATGCTTCTGTGAGTTGTTAGGATAACAGATAAGATGATGTTATGGTTCTATACAATCCCTTTCAACCACATGTAGGGCTAAACTCAGTTGATTGCTGGAGTTACCAGATGGATTTCGCATGTTCATCTCCATCTGGCATCCACTAAGAATACCATACAACTCTATAGGACTATGACATGCTATAGCTCACATCCTTACATATTATATAAAGGATATAAGTACATAAAGTAGAAAGTTACAAACTCAAGACCTTAATGTATTGTTACAAAAAGCATGGACCATTCACTAACTTGTATAAGTTGGTGAGACATCAGATTTGCAGCGGAAAGTTAGTTAGCTTTATGAAAAGTACATCAGAAAAGCATGTTCTTCAAAGTATTCGAAAGAAATCTGTCTTCACTTCTAAGGCTTTGGAAGATTTGGTCTTTGAAGGTTCGGAAGATTAGGTCTTTGAAGCTTCGGAAGACTTCTCTTTTGGCTTCGGAAGATATTGGTCTTGGCTTTGAAAGATTTTACACTTAGAGTATTTATGATGCAATGTGTAAAACTTCCGAAGCAACTTCTACTATTTAGTAAGTGCATGCATGCAGGAGAGACTTGGTTTGTTTTGAGTGTATCAGTATTTCAATAATCCTTACATTTTTAATACCCTTTAATAACACCTAAAACAACACAACTTCTGGTGAAAACACTAAAGTTAAAATATAAACTGATTTTTGACAATGTTTATTTAACAGTTTGATTTGTTGCGTATATTATAAATTTTGTTTTTCGAAATTGACTTGGAATTCAAGAGGTAAGTGATTTTAAAAATTCTTTTCAAAATATGTTACATGACATGTTTAAAATTAGTAACAAAATATATAAATCATAGAAAAGTATGTTATGATATGAATTCTATTTGCTTAGGCCCCAATTGAGATGTATTGACTAGATGGAATTCACGTAAAAAAGGTTTCATAGTGTTTTATGAAAAAAGAATCACTACAAACTTTTCATAATCAACTTGTGTTGTGTGGTTGGGTTTTTCTATTTCCAATTTAGGGTTGGGAGTGAATTCAACATATAACTCAATATTTAGAGGTTTTTAAAACCACAATCAAACTTGTGTTGCAACCTTAAACCAATGTCTAAATATTACCGGGGTTGAAAATTTACGTAAGGAGATTAATTATGGTTAGATTTAAACGATGAAAACCCAAACCTTACAACTAATACAAACAATAATTTTATAGATCTCTTCAAAACATGTTGATGATTACCTTTCAAAATCTTATACAACATCAAACGTTCACGCGTCAACAACTTCAAGTTTGGCTAACTTAAATAGGAACCTGATGCTTAACTTTAAACTACTTTAAGAATTAGCAAAACTAAACGAAAAAGTGGTAATACTCGAAGTAGCAAGTTCAGGAGGTATATAGGAACCGAGCTTTATCTAGTATGACTCCCAAAGAATCTATAATGATTCATATTTTTGGCTGGAGGAAAGGAAATGAATCATAATTTAAAATCCTAGCTTCTATTATTCATGATTTATTAACCATTCAAGCTTCTTTGTTAGCTTTGTTATCTGCATTTTCTGTTAGTGAAATATTGTTATTAGTACGGAGAAGAAAACTAATTTTAACGACAATAAAGATGTGTATAAACCATGACCGTCTCCACTCTCCAATGAAGAACTCACATGTGATTTTTCTCAATGCATTGGCAAGAACAACAAGGAAAACGAAATATAAAAAATTGTATTCACATATTAAATCCTACATTTATGTAAATGATTTATATTTTCTTGTTTTTCTTAAATATTAATAAAAGTCGAATTTTTGTAAAGGATTTTATTTAGTAAAGTTGAAATTTTATTAAATAAATTTATAGTTTCTTGTAATGGATTTTATCTAATAAAATTTTAAATATTAATAAAAGTTGGCAATGCCTGTAAATTCAACCGTTGGCAACACCTATAATTTAAACATTAAGAATGTCTACAAATTCAACTATTCTTGGATAACTATAGGTACAACTAAATATCAAACATTTTTTACACAAATAAAACTCCAATCTTTCTCCAACGGTTATAAAAGCTTTATAGTTGAGAAAATATCAACCACTTGGACCGATGACAAAGAGCATGCCCTGGCAATAGCTTTGTTACTCGTTCGAAACGAGATATGGTTAAAATTTAGAAGGAACCAACTCGATATATTGAGAATTTTAAACTATCAAGTGAAAATTTAACATTACTCGAGTAAAAAGAGGAGGCATTTAACATTCGCCCCTGGTCAGAAATCAGAATGCTTGAATGGATCAGGACCCGTAACACATGTTAGAAAATCCCTTTTGGGTCAAAAAATGAATATGAATGGCTGGCCCAAGCCCAAGCAAGTCATGCCCATAAAAATGAATGGGCTGTGTAGGCCCAATACAGGCAGTATGGGTCTGCTCTGCGTATGGATCTTCTAGACAGAAAACTAAAATCGGGCTATTTAATGAATTTGACCCGTTTAGAACTCTTCTTGTCTACAAAACGCAATAACATGATTTATACTAATAATGGATTGGAGGAGCTAAGAGGTGAACAAATGTTCTTAATATTGTAGGATCGACCATTAGTAAAAAGTGAAGTTACCAAAGCAATACCGGAAAACGTCAAACGAAAACAATGGGTTCATGTAACATTTCAAGGCTTGTTGCATGCTATTAAAATAGCTTTAAAACTAAATCCCTTGATATATGCATTGTAACGGTTCAAGTTATATATTCATGTATAAGCGGTACCTGTTATATTTGAAGTGATACCAGGAAAACATAATTTTTGGCAATGTGTTATTGCATAAAACTGAAATCGTGTGTATTAATTGTCAGTGGTAGAGCCATAT
>JACCIX010000642.1:47500-55000 GCA_025506515.1 Flaveria trinervia | reverse complement strand
TAGCTCAACGCCTAAGTTTTAGAATCTGCCTAAGTGTTGTTAATGCGGATGAGAAGGAAATGCGAATGAGTATAGGGAAATGCGGATGAAGGTTAATGCAGATGAACAAGTTCATACGAATGAAAGTCAATGCGGATGAGAAAGTCAATGCAGATAAACAAATGTAGATAAGCATTGACAAATGCGGATGAGTAGGTTCATGCGAATAAACAAATGCGGATGAGTAAGTTCGTGCGAATGAACAAATGCGAATGAAGTAAAGTCAATGCGGATGAATAAATGTGGATGAGCATTGACAAATGCGGATAAGTAAAGTCAATGTGGATGTGCATTAACAAATGCGGATGGGTAAGTTCATGCGAATAAACAAATGCGGATGAGTAAGTTCATGCGAATGAACAAATGAGGATGAGTAACTTCATGCGATTGAAAAAATGCAGACGAGTAAATTCATGCGAATGAACAAATGTGGATGAGTAAGTTCATGCGAATGAACAAATAGGATGGAAAGGGAAGGAATGCCAGTCCGAGTAGCTACGTGCCATCAGGTATTTTCTTAGTGTTAACCGGTATTACGTGCACATGTTATGTGGTTTATGTGTTGGTTGTAGATTTAGATACTGATGTAGCCAGGATAGGAAATGCTTGGGGTATGAAGAGTAAAGTAAGTGGCTAATCACAACTGGCCACTGTAATTAGGGACTTAACTATACTTGACATAAACTGAGTTATTCCTTTGAATGACCGTGTTAGTGTTTGAATATTTTAGTGTGCGTTGAGAATGGCCGGTGGTAGATCTCTAAAGGTTTCGTCAGGTGAAGGTTGTCGTGGATGTGTTTTTTCCTTTTGTTTTTGCAATAATTTGATATATGTTTTTACAAAAATAACGTAAAAACAACATGCATGAAAAAAGTCCTAATATACGTTAACAAGTCCAACAAAATAAACACGTTTAAAACTTTAAAAAATAACAAAAAGAATTTTAAGTTTTGGATAATTTTAAAAATATCTTTTGTTAGAGTTTTTAAAGTGAGGTTTTTTTTATTTTGGTTAAGACTTGTTACCATATATTAAAACTTTTATTAACATGTGTTGTTTTTATATTATGTTTATTGTAACATCTTGTATTTATGTTAAATTAGGCGTTAACCTTGTTAAGTTCTTGTAAGGACCATTTATGTCATTCATGAAACTTTGAGGGCTTGTTGAGTTAAATTGGGTGTTAATAAATTATTTTGCTTAACATTGATAATAATGATAATAATATTATTACCATAATAATATAATAATAATAATAATATTGTTAATAATAACAAAGAATTTATATAGTTATAAACTTATTAAAGTTTTAAGACTTTAAGTAATTAAAGTTTGGGGGGGGGGGGTTAATGCCAATTTAGAAACTTTAATATTAAGTTTGCACATAAAATGCTAACTGTTAAAACCGTAGGGACCAAATATGAAAAGTTTAGAATCCAACCCCCCCACTTTATTTCCCCTCCCCGCAAATCCGGCGAAGCGCCGGTGGCATTCCGGCCAAGTCCGGCGACCGCCAAAAACTATTGAAAACGCTTGTTTTCGACCCAAAACCACTCCCAAATCTTCTTAGATGATGATTCGAACCGTTAAGCAGCGATTAACCGCCATTAATTGTCCGTTTTCTCGTCTAATCGATCAAGTAACCGATGAGAATTAATCATCCAACGTTCGAGCATTAAAATCCAATTATAACCCAATTAACTAAACCTAATCGAACGTTTATCTAACTCTAATCGATTACAATTACCAATTGCGCCTGAAACACACACAAACATCGTGTTCAATCACCATAAACACCGTGGCCTGCAACTAACGTGTTCATCATCTTTCGAGCTTCAATTGTTGAAATTGGAAAAGGGCTTTGTATCAAATACATCACGCGAAGTTACCCACAAAGTTAATTGAGTTATCATCAACATTTACACCGCAATTGCACATCTCTCGACCGCGACCTATTCATTGTTGTGGCAACCTTCAATTCAAACGTAACCGGGTAATTAGATACATGTATATGCTCGATTAAACATGGGGAACAAAAGCCCTATGATTGCACACGTTTACATTAACAAATTGGGGTTCGATTGGGGTAAACAAATTCTAGGGTTTATATGAGAATTGGGGTTTTCTTTCGCAATGGTTCTTAAGATTTAAAACCAGGTTATAACCGCGGCTGGAAGCCTGGTTCACTGGTTAAGACATTGTTCCCCATACATGAGGTCACGGGTTCGAACCCGGGCACCTCATTTAATTTATTTAAAGCCTTTTTGGCTCAAAATTAATTATAGAAAATTTATAATAATTATAAAAATGAATTTTATAAACCCTAAATATTTTTAAAGTCATCTAATTATTTCTTAGAAATTTATTGTTGTAAAACTTTGTAATATTTTAATTATTTACAAATGTAATAATTAAATAGTTTTATAAAAAAAATTTAGATTATTATACTTAAAGACATTAAATTAATATTAGACCTTATGTTTATGGATTCATCATGATATTTATAGAATTTAAATATAATTTTATAAATAAAAATCACAAGTTATTTACAAATGATCAATTTCCTTAAAAATAAATTTATAAACCTCATAAATGGTATTTTTATAATAATTTATTAACTTTATAAAAAAATCCTCAAAATTCTAATACCCTAGTTCATGTTAACTCGTTAACTTATTATTAACCTAAATCTTATAATAATTATATATTTAGGTGCCTTGTGACGTTTTATCTTGGATCGGCATATTTTATTCTTATTAATCTCCATTCTTACACTTATTTTAACATGTGAGTTTTCCTTGCCCCTTTTTTCATATTTTCACACTAATTTGGGGTGAAACATGATAGCTTATACATGATACACTTATACACATTTGAGACTTGTAAATCACGTGCAATTCAACTTATTATTTTGTCATGGTTATTTGTGTATTGTAAGTGATTATATGAGATACATAGTTTGTTTACAATCATTAACTATTGCTAGCCTGACGACATCTTAGATCTTTGGGCCTGCCAAACCTATTTGGTGCTAAAGCCGAGGTATTGCCGGCTCCTGATGACGTATGCTTGTTCATCATGGGAACCAAATACACTTAGCCAATCTTTTATACTTGTAATCAAGTCGAGGTTTGGTTGTAACGATATGTGTTCTATAACCTTACTTGCTTATGACCTATGACATGAATTACTACTTGTAACCTTTTTCATATTATGTATGAAAACCTTGGAAAACTCACCAACTATTTTTAGTTGACACTTATTTTTATCATGTTTCAGGTCAACCTCAAGTTTAAAGTGATCCTTTTGAAGCATGCTATAATCTAGGACTTGGACCTAGTTATTGAAATAAAAAGTTTACTTTATGTTATAATACGTTTGAGCTTATTATTTGATTGAGACTTATGATTGTATTTCATTTCAAGACTTATGATAATAATATTTACATTTTAATATAGCGTTATGTGGCTGTGAACAATCTTAACCCTCACATCTCGACGTTTCCGCCGTCAAGGTTGGGGTGTGACATTTATAATTGCATTATCTAATTATTCCAAAAAACGAAGAAGAAATTCAGATGCTAAATCTTTATCCGCATTCATATTCAAAATTTTGGATATCTGAATTTTAGATTATTGAAATTACGGATACGAGATCATTAAAGTGGGTCAATACAATTGTTTCACAATGAGTAGAACTTAAAACACTTAAAAATCAAATAGGATAGCGACTTATTATCATAATACTAAAAACACAAGTAAAGAGACAAAACAAGAATAAGAACAAGATAATACGGTTTATCAAGAATGATGTATATTACTTTTAAGTTACAAAAACATAATTCTAAAGACAAGTACTTGAGATACTTTATACTATATTTTACTGCCAGCTATATTTTGAAGGCCAACTGAAAATAGTAATCTAGACAACAAGATCAATATAGAGTCAAAAGGTAGATTGTCTTTTGACTTGTAATTGTAACATAACATAGCTCATATCCTAATATATTACAAAAAAAGGATAAAATTAGAAAAGTAGAAAGTTACAAACAATATACCTTAATCTATAGTTTGACAAAAGTATGGATTTTTCACTAACTCATATAAGTTGATGAGTCTTTAGAGATGGTAACGAAAAGTAAGCCAGATTTTGCCAAAAGATGATTCAAAGAAAGTATGTCTTGTTTGTCTTTGGAAAAAATCAGTCTTTGGCTTCGGAAGACTTTTTCATTGAAGCTTTATAAGACCTCATCTTTGCTTTGTAAGATATTGTCTTTTGGATTCAGAAGATTTTATACTTAGCATAATTCACTAAGTTGTATTTCTTGTACTTCATATATGCATGCTGAGAGCTCTAGTTATTCTTTGGTTAAATCAACTCTAATTATATTCCTTACTGAAAATTTCAGATATTCAAGTTTAAACGCTCTAATATGAAAGCAACGAGAATAAAACGATGTAAAGCTATTTTTGACTTATTGTAGGCTTATAATATATATAAATACTCTTATGTGAGTAGCACATGCCTGAATAACTCTGAATTTGAATGAAAGTTAGTTTTAAGTACGATAGATATGCAAATTATTTTAAAAAAACATTCCATGTAATTATTTAAAATTAAGGACCTAATATGTAATTTTTATATATTAATAAATAACATAACTTGTAATTAGAAATATTATATGTTAAAACAATTAGATAGACAATAAATTAAATTACATAACTTGAAAAATAGGTAAATAATAATAAAACACTAAAATAAATACTTAACAAAAAGTTTACAATTAATTACATGAGTTAGAATAGTAAATACATGAGTTTAAATATTAAATTGATTATTCAATTTTAATTGAATAAAACAAATATAGTTTTAAAATGCTAGTTTTGTCCGGTCTACGTAATACACGGACTTTCTAACCGGTTAATATTAAATAGAGTTAATTACATGAAAGGTATTTGTGATTAGGTATGTTTTTACTTACAGTTTCATGTTTGAAAATCTAAAAGGTCAGCTCAAAGGTTTGACAAAACGTAATACAAAAGGTCCCTATCACAAATGGTCGTTATATTTTTTTGTAAAATGTTTGTAGAATGATCAAAATACTTCTGATTATTAAAGAAATTAATTTCAATTAATAAAATACGGGTATGAACCCATTCCTTCCCCTTATCTCCCCCAACCTACTTATCTTACTGTTTTCTTCGTCACTTTTGGCAACACCATTACCACCATCCTCCGTCTACACCACCACTGCATCCCTTCTCCATTAGCAATTCATCTCTATCTCTCTCAAAGTGAGATGATGATGGTGTTGAACCATCACCATCACCATCACCATCACCATCACCATCACCATCACCATCCCAACCACCAGGCATGTAATTGCTTCAAGCGACCACACTCCGAAAACACTATACCACCGGTACACAAAATCGAAACCATCTCTGTTGCCCTCGTCAGAGTCAAACAAGGGTGAATTAGAACCCCAACCACCACCACAGTGATCAATTTAAGGAGATGATAAGAAGGTGATGTGAACAGGGTTAGGGTGGACGCTGAGGCTAGGTTTTGATGTTGGAGATGACCGGTGGGGGAGGTTGTGTTGGTGTCGGCGGGTAGTGGTGGTTCCATGGAAGCAGACCCGTTGATTTTATCCGTACCCGATTAACCCCTCCTACCCGAGCTCACCCGTATCCGAAGAAACCCGACCTGAACAACCCGTTATCCGAACAATCCGAAAACCGATTAAGCCGATTCTTATTCGGGTCGGGTTTCTAATAAACTTTCAATCCTGAAAAACCCGAATAACCCCAACCGTTTAACCCGAATAACCCGATCAACCCATATTATAATTAAGTAAATTATATGTATACACTTGTTTAGATTGTCTAAATTGACCAAATTGTTTGTATATAAATATATATTTAAGCACATTTTATAATTTATAAAAGTAACTAATTTAAGCCTACTACTATTATAAGATTTGAAATGAAAAATCACTAAAACATACTAAATTGAGTCTATTGTTTAGTACCCGAAACCCGACCCGAATAACCCGTTACCCGAACAACCCGAAACCGATTAAACCGAACTTTATTCGGGCCGGGTTTCGGGTAGACTTTCAACGCTAAAAAACCCGAATAACACAAACCAATTAACCTGAAACCTGATCAATTTACTCAATCAACATCACTATGTGTAAGTATGAGCTGGCGGGAAAAAAAGGATGTGGTTGGAGTAGGCTGCAGAAGAAAAAGACGAATTGAGGTTGGGTTAGGAGGTATTGGTAGTGGTATTTATAATTCAAAGGCAATTTGTTCATTTAAAAAATTTAACAGTAAAAGTTAACCTCTAATGTATAAAGGGAAAACTTTTGTGTTACGTTTTGTCAAACCTGTAGACCGACCTTGTAGTGTTTCAAACCTGAGGACCGAAAGTGAAAACATACCTAACGATAGGGACCTTTCATAGAATTAACTCTATTAAATAAAGAACGAAATAATCTTAACCCAATTTATTAGAAATAAATATATTTTACTTTATCCATAACATATGATATGATTATCGATGTTTTCAGAACCGGATCAAACGTCGAACGAACGCTTTACTAGTCGGGTGGTCGGACCGGATTTAAGAACTGGATGACGTCGTAATTATGTATATATATAGGATATTGTGTTATATATAATTCAATATAAGTATTAATTTATGTGTGTATTTTTTAGTTTATATAAAACTTAATAATAAACTTATGTATAACATACTAAGTTATTGTTCAACTTCTGTTTTTACCTATTAAAATCCAAAAAAACTGAAAAAGAATCAAAATCAAAATCTGGCCCGACCACTAGTTTGGTTCGCAGTTTGACCACCAATTTGGGACGAAGCGGCCGGTCGAACCCCATCTAAACGAACTGATGTGAAGCGGTTTGGTTATTCCATCAATTTCCGGTCGGACCGGTTGAACCGGCCGGTCGGATTCGTTATTCAAAACATTGATGATGATCATTAAAACAAAGGAAAATGGCAGAAAGCAGTGGAAGTATAACATGCAATGTCTCGTCACATTGGGTTATGAATAATATGCTTGCAGGTACTTTTCATTTTTATTCGATTATTATGTGTTTAATTATTCGCCCTAATTTTACGTTCCCCCCATGTTATGCTGAATTATTGCCATTAAACTTGTAAGGTGGAATGCTTTTAATTCAAATTATGCATATTATGTCACAATATATTCTTCATCTAAGTCTCAGATGAAGGTGAATGACAGCATCTTTAACAACGTAATACCATGTTGGTGTTTTCTTTTATCAATAGCGTATGCGAAGTTTCTGAAAAACTAGAAAATCAAATACCCGTAAACAAACTTTTTCTACCACAATTAAAGTTCATACTTAGAATAATGTACAGCTAAGTTTAACCATACATAGGACGAAGAGCATTTTCTGTATTAAATTA